>PVKU01008098.1:0-77765 GCA_004027475.1 Anoura caudifer | reverse complement strand
CCATTCTCAGGTAAAGAGCCTGCTTTCTACAGACCCCTATAAAAAGCACCCTGTGTGTATGAAAGAGAGAAAGAGAAGGAGAGAGAGAACTTACCCCTGTCCTGAAGGGATTCCTAATATGCCAGGGAAATGGGTGATATACAATTATATTATTTGACATGCAGTAAAATTAAATTATCAAAATGGCAAAACAGAGGTTCTTGGGGACCCACCAGAATGAACTGATGGATGATGTGTGATTGCTCATCAACATGTCTGTATGCAAATTGGCACTTGGGCTGGGTTTTGTGAGACTTTGTTCCTTTCTACAGGTTTGACATCTCCCCAGCCCCCATGTTTACACCTTCCTGTGGCCTTGCCCATACGTCTCCTAACTTGCACGGGCGAAATTCCAGCCCTCCAAGGCTGCTCCTCTTGCTTGGAAACCTGCTCGTTCATCACTGAACCGAGCGCAAAGAGGCTCTTGGCTGGATGAGTTTGGGGCCCTGGTGTTTCAACAGTCTCCTTGTTCTTGGAGGCTGTTTTCCCAACTTGGGGAAATTGTTGAGAGCTCAGAGACAGGCTCAATATCTTCCAACAGTTTTCAGAGCCAGGGTCCTCCCCTCTCTCAGGCTCTTCAGGAACCCTCCAGCGTTCACCTCTAAGGAGGAGCTTTAGCACTTCCAACTCCTTGGCTGGCAAATTGTAAATTTGGATGTGAGCAGGAAATACGGTGACATCAAGGTTATGCGGCCCCTAGCTGACAAGATGGATAACCCTCGGCAATCCGGCATTTCCCAGTCTCCTCTCTCCACCTCGCTTTCTTTCAACTTTTTTTTTTTTTTAAGAAAACATTTTTAGAGGTTTTAATAACTGTGGAAGGATGCTGTAAGGCGGGCAGGGAAATTGATCATTTTTATTCGGTTGCGCGTGATAAAATGTAAGTTTGGGTAATAAATCTTCTTACCTTGAGAGGAAGAATAGCGGGCCTGGACGTTAACGTGACTCCTGTTTTGGAGATTGTAATGAGTAAAGCTCGGGTCTGAGGAACAGTGAAGACTCCCACCTGCCTGGTGGGTCTCTGGGTTCCAGACTCAGGCTTCAGCTGGAGACGGGGCTTCACCTTTTCCTCCAGTCAAGACAACTCCTGATTCCCAGTCCCCCTCTCTCTCGGCTGCTGTTGACCAGGTATGGTTTCTAACCAGTAACTCACCAAATACATATAAAGCACTCACTGTGTGCAAGACACCGTGCTCAGCACCAAGGGGGTGCAAACAAATGTCTCCGAGTCTTGAGCAAGCTGTTCCTAAGAAGGGCTTCTCATCAGAGTCTGGGGGTGATGCTGAGGGTGGGGGAGGGGTGCTGAGTTACCCAGGGTGCTGGGGGAGGGTCCTTTGGAGATGAAACTCTGAGGAGGCTGCCTAAAGGAAAGGAATCAGAATTCTTATAAATTCTCAGGGGCTTTGGATAGTTTCTTGTGGGCTGGTTTTGAAGCGAAAATCTGACCCTTAGTAATAGAAATCTGAGGGGGATCTAGAGAGGGTATTCTCTGGTTTTCCAACCCTCAGCATCATCTGCTCCCAAAATTGCCATGGACATTAAGAATTTTTCATGGGCTTTCTCCCCATCAACACCCTTGATGCCTCTCCACCTCCCAGCCACGGTCCCCTTGGAAGAGGCAGTGGGTGAGGCAAGTGTCCTTGTGCTGGCTACGGGACGTGATTTTGTGTGGGAAATATGTTGAGAACACTCTTAGAGGCCTTTGGTCCTGGTATCCTAGAAAGGAAAAGCGGAGATACGGTCTTCATTAGCTCAGGCTACTGTTACAACAAAATACTTGGGGTAGAGGTGCTAAAAACAGTTGATATATTTTTTCCCCTGGTTCTGGAGCCTGGAAAAGCAAGATCAAGGTGCTGGCAGATTCAGTTTTTGGTAAGAGCACACTCTTTTCCTGGCTTGCAGACCGCCACCTTCTCACCGTGTTCTCTCACGTGGACGAGAGAAAGAGCTCTGATCTCTCTTCTTATTAAGGAAAAGAATCTGATCTTCAGGGCTCCATCCTCATGACCTCATCTAACCTTCATTACCTCCTGAAATACTATTTAAACACCATCACATGGGAGTTAGGTCTTCAACCTCTGAATTTGGTGGAGGACACACACACTCAGTCTATGCAGATGCTGTGGTGTGAAGCCCCAGGGTCCACTTTCCTCGTAAGCAGTTCAGTTGGGTGGGCACCTGGAAAGTGGTGGGGGGAGAGAACAGGCAGCAAGCTCTGCTGCTAGGTGGGGAATGCCCACATCCTGCTCCTGCCACACCAAACCCCTGGCCAGAGTGCAGAAGAATTTATGTCATTGCTACCCCCTGCACCCCTATCCCAGGAAGTCTTCCTCAAGTCCTCACATTCCCACCAGCTCCCCTCCTTCCTGGGCCCTTCCTAGAAAGTGTGTGCATGGGCTCACAGCACCCCCAGCCTGTCAACCCTGGTGGAGGAGGAGCGACCCCCTCCAGCGCTCTGGACTTGGCCAGCAAGAAGAGCCTTCAACCTCCTCAGTGCACACACAGCTCTGTAAACAAAGACAAGCATCCAATTATTCTGAAAACAACCTGCTCCTGTTTGCTTATTGCACCTCCCCTGTTGACCCTGGGTATCGCTGTTGATTGATTTGAACCGTTCCCTTTCAAGCCTCAACGTGATTCATGATTCGTGCATGGGGAAGGGCCACCTGGGTCGTGGGCTTCCGGGTGCCGGGGCCTGTGTGGCATTTAACTCTCTATGTGATTGGTACCACGATTCCTATTCTAAAGGCAAGAAGCTAGGGCTGGGAGAAGGTATTCATCTAAATAATCTGAGGCCAGATATGTCTGCTTAAAATCCTGAGCCCTTTCTAATACATTGAAGTGAATCCGGGGTGGGGACCCAGCTTTGACTGGCCACCCCGAGCCAGACTGGCACGCCAACAGAAACCCTGAGAGAACAGAAAATGCTGATTGCAACCACACTGGTATGGAACAAAGGGCACGGGGCTGTGTCTGACGTTTGATTGGTGGGTCAGCCCGGCACCTTGAAAAAAGTGGCGGCTGATTATATTCTTCAAGTTGACACACTTTTGAAAATTTTTGAATGATCTACGAGTCAGGGGCATTAGGGCCAAAGTGCAACACAGGCATCTGTTGGTTACTATAGAAAATTTTCCGGTAGAAACAAAGTGAATATCCAACACTGGAGGTTTGGGTAAATAGATTAGACTACATTTACACAATGCCATGTTTCACACTATTGAAAACAATTAATTAGTGCTATACCAGAGGATTTAGAGAAATTTCCCCAAGGTATTGTTGAGTAAGAA
The DNA here is from genome assembly GCA_004027475.1 of Anoura caudifer. Lineage (NCBI taxonomy): Eukaryota > Metazoa > Chordata > Mammalia > Chiroptera > Phyllostomidae > Anoura > Anoura caudifer. The sequence continues at coordinate 74,436 of PVKU01008098.1, read as the reverse complement.
AAGCAAAGCACAAGAAACTGAATATCATATAATTCAATGAAACAATTACAAAATACTGTCCATAGATGTGTAATAAATTTGTGTTTGCAGAAGGGTATGGAAATGGATGCATAACAAGTTCCATAAACATATGTATGCATGTGTAGGTTAAAATATATGCTTATGAAGAAAAATATGGAGAGACCCCTGTTGGGATATTACCAGGGATCTCCACTGGTTTTGTGGCTGAAGGAGAGGTGGAAACTCAAATGAACAAGGATGAAGAAATAACACACCCACATACCCACACACCATGCATATGGCCCTACTTATGCATTTACATAAAGGTATAAGCATTCATATAAGCATATTCAAGGAAAACTTTTAAAAGTTGTTTCCCCCCCTCAGAACAATGGAGTCGTCACTCCAAGCAGACACTCGCAGACACAGAAGCCACGGTACAGAGCCTGTGGATCAGCTGGAGAGACCACACAGCTAAGAGAGGGCCCAAGTCACAGGCTCCCCAACCCGCATCATACCTGGAAGGACTTGCTCATTCCTTGGTTTTAGAACTCCTGAATCAGGAACAGGAAAGCTGCGCCTTGGAGCCCCTACCGGCTCCAGGCTGAGCTGAACAGGGGGAGGGAAAAGAAACTCCATTGTATTCCTCTTGCCCCTAGGGTGACTGTGGCATTTTCATTTGAACAGCGACCTTTCTGAGAGTAAAGGGGATGGCTATTAATACTAACATCAGGACAACAGGTCCCATTCACACGACTGTCCCTGGCAAACCTGGAGGTAGGGTCACCCCAGGCTAGCCCCTAAATGAAGGTCTCCATTCTAAATTCTGCTATCTTCTCCATGCAAATTTGAGTGTTAATAGAACTAGAATGCATAATTGTGACCGGAGAATATGGTGCCACCCCGGAAGGGGGGGCTCTTTGTCTTAAGGTCACAGAGGCACATGGGAGGCCAAGGGGGATTTATGGCTTCCATAGGTCCTACTGAACCACAGAAGCCAATGCCCTGGGCTGAGCAGGTCTGAGACATCTGCTCAGAGCCTCTGTGTGGTTGGCCTGGCCTTTAAAAGACTGAAATAATGACCAAATTATGCTGCTAGGTCACTTTGCATCCAGTGTGTCCCGCATCACCAATTTAGATAACAAAATGGTGTATGCCTAATATGTAAGTGACTATCCCCCAACTCGACCATCTCATGGGTATTTTACTCCCTTCCCAGGCCCCTTCTTCCCAAGCACCCAGGGAGTCTTATTTAATTCAGTGAGTCTACATAGAAACTGATGATTGGACAGGGAAGTGAGAATGGATAGGGAGGGAAGAAATTATACTTTTCCAATCTGGAGTGCCATGATTTAGGGCTACGGCCAGCATGTTCCTTGGTAACAGGAGGAAGGCTATTTGAAATGTCATAGAGAAAAAGATGAACACAAAAGGAAGCGGACTGTAGAGGTGGAGATGAAGCAAAGACCCTGATGATTCTGCCTGAGCGCCTAGATTTGTCCACGCCCCGAGTCCAGTCCTCAGTGTGGCAGACAGAGTAATCACTCCCAAATCGCCCATGCCGTCCTCTCTAGAACCTGTGAATATGTCACCTTGCATGGTAAGGGGGCATGACAGACAGTATTTAGCTGAGCATCTCGAAATTATCCAGGTTTATCTGAGTGGGCTTAATGTAATCTAAAGGGGTCTTTATCCCAAGAGGGGAGCAGGATGCCCAGATTCAAAGGAAGAGACCTTACGGCCTAAGCACAGGTCAAAGCTGCCCCTTTGCGGGGAGGGGGCCACGAGTTGAGGAATGCAGGCATGCTCCAGAAGCTCAAAAAAGACAAGAAATGAAGTCTTTCCCAGAGCTTCCCAAAGGAATGCAGCCTTGCTGCATCTTGGTTTTGTCATGTAAACCCATTTTCAGACTTCTGACCTGCTTCCAGAACTCTAAGACAACAAATCTGTGCTGTTTTAAGCCACTAAATTTGCGGTGATTTGTTACAGCAGCAGTAGAAAGTCAATCTACCCAGCTTCGTGGTTGCTTGGACCAAATTAGCTTGCATTAGAGTTATTGTCTGTCCTTTGTCGTCAAAGAACCCAGCCCCAGGAGGACTGGCATCCCTTTTCAAGGTAGCCCATTATGAAACTCTCATAACTTGCTTTTGCATCCATTACCTCCAAAGACCTAAAAGTAGAGATTTGGAAAGCATATGAATGAGTGCGTGTCTTCCAACTTTTGCCTTCCTCAGATGAAGGACTCTAGTGAGGCCCAGAACGTCCAATGACTTGTCTGGGGTGGTAGATGAGTCTTCTGTCCATCATGGGGGCTTGATCTAGAGTCTATAGACAGGCTGCAGAGGGGCCAGTGGGCCTGTGAAAGCCCAGGATCCTGTGAGGTTGTACATGGGTGTCTCTCTCTGGTCAGCCCCGTGGATGGTCCAGAACCCTGTCTCCCTGGGGCTGTGTTTGCTGGGGAACCTGGAGCTTTTGCTGGTCCTGGCTGTGCCTCTGCCCCATACTCCTCACCATTTCTCACATTTCCAAGTGGAGGCGCCTGAGGCTGCGTCAAGACCCATCTCTCCGGATGAGGACAGCAGATGCAGACACCATCCAGCCTCCCAGATCTGATTGCTTTGACAGCTTCGCCAAATTACAAAGCAAAGTCCCCATTTGGTGATGAGAAAAGCAATATTGTGGCAGAGATGTCTCATTTCTTTGAAAATCAGCAGTAAGTGAATTTGCATCCACTTAGTAGTAAATATGTCTGGCTGGCCCCCTCTCTAGCTACTGGAGAGGATTTAGATGCACTCGGGCCTGCCTTATTATTTTATGATGGAGAGAAGGGGAGAGGGAAAAGGGAGGGGAGATCAAGGGGGAAAGAAAGAGACTGAAAGTGATTTCTTGGGGAGGAAAAATTGGGAATGGGAAGTTACATGTTTTTTAGCTTGTGGCTGGGGTACCAAGAATCAGGGTGGGCAAGTTGCTGTCAAGAAAAGAAATGGCCTCTTTCAGTTCTGTGTGCTGTGATTTAGACCACTCTGAAGAACCCTTGTTATGACACTCTCTCTAAAACCCTCTTTAAAATTCAGTTGGAAAGGTCCAGGGGAAAGATATACAGGCGTTTGTAGAGAGCAGGCAAGCTGGAGACATTTGCCTGGACGCTGCCGAAGGAAGTGTTGCATGCAAATTTGTTTGAAGTCCCAAGTCGGTAGCTGCTGGGAAGAAAAATGCTTTAACCTTTTTAAGAATTAAGTGGACTCTATCTCTTTCTGATCGGAGAGAAGCCAGTCACGGAATATTATATGTTCTCCTCATAGGAACACCCTGGGTGACTCTTCTCCATTTATTTCTGCGGCCTGGATGGGAGGAAAGCAGGTAAGATTGCCTGGTAGCAGCATGTGAAAGAAGCCAGGACTTCCTATGAGGGAGCCACTGACTGGATCAGAAAGGGAAAAGCCATGGAGAATCTAGACCAAACTTCTTACCGTGGCCTTCAAGGCCTCTTCCATTTGAGTGTGCCCCTCAAGTGAAAGTCATGAAAACATCTTTTATTTTTAAAAAATTATTTATTTTCAGAGCAAGGGGAAAGGGGGAGAAAGAGAGGGAGAGAAATACTGCTGTGCAAGAGAAACATCAATCGTTTGCCTCTCACACGTGCCCCCCCCTACTGGGGACCCGGCCCACAACCCAGGTATGTATCCTGACTAGGAATCGAACCAGAGACCTTTCAGTTCTCAGGCTGGTGCTCAATCCACTGAGCCACACCAGCCAGGGCAGAAAATTTCTTGATTGAAAAGAAGCAGAGGCACTCCAGGAAAGCCTTTTTTCCTCACCTCTATTTCTTCATCGGTGGAAGTTCTTAACTGCTTCCTCCCTCCAGGTTCCCTGGGGGGCTCAGGTTTATTCTTTCTGTACAGCATTGGAATGGTCTGCTACTTGGACAACTGTTCAGGGATGTTTGCATGGAGAAGAGCCGCTAACATTCGTTTATCCTTGACCACGTGGCAAGTCAGGTGCCTCCCTACATTTTATGCCTGAAGTACCTTGCTTGCCCCTGACCCCAGCCCTGACACGCAAGGTGACCCAAGGTCGCCTAACTAGAAAAGGACTGAGCCAGGAGTTAAACCCAGAGAGTCTGACTCCCATCCATGCTGTCATACTGCCTCTCTGATATTATTGTAACAGTAAGATAACAATATGCTTAGGGAGCATCTCTATGTTCCTGGCACCAAGTTACCTAATTTGACACTGATCCTCTCTGGTGGTCCTCACAACCACCCTATAAGACAAACAGTACTATTATTTCCATTTTACAAATGAATGAAGTGAGTCACAGAATGGCTGAGTAACTTACCCAAAGTCACACAGCCAGCAAGTGGAAAGATAGGCCTTTGACCCGGTGCCCACCAGACTCCAGATTTGCATTAGAAAGGGTTCAGAGCAGATCACTCCAGAGCATACCACTTTGTCCTATTGATTATTTGGAGTGGAAGACTCTTGAGAAACTGCACATGCAGGAAGGGCTCCCTGACCTCCTTCCTTCTACCTAAAAGCAGGCCATAACATTTCCCATGAGAAAGGTGCCCTCCTTGTACCAGAAAGAGAAAAACATTCTTATCACCAGAGTCTAAGAGTATGCACTAAAGTGGACCTGTATAAACAAACCTGCTAGAATAACCCCTATTTTCCATTAGTTTCCCCCATATATTTCCTAGTCACGATCTCATAATTTACTGCCCCCAGCTCAGGCCCCTTTGTCTTTGTTTAAAAAGATAAAAGCTCTTGGTCTAACAGCTTCTTCAGGTCTTATTTTTCTCAGAAGACTTCCTGTGCATGTAAGAATATTAAATAAATCTGTATGCTTTTCTCCTGTTCATCTGTCTCCTGTCACTTTAACTCTTAGGCCAGCCACAGAAGCTGAGAGGGACCCCCAGCCTGTCAACAGGCTTACCTCCCTTCCACCTTCTTAGCCACCAGAGGATGTGACATCCCAAACAGCCAGGCCCAGACATTCAGGTTTCACTCTGCACATAACACCGTCATGGCACTAGGCATTCCTGGTCGTTGTCCTCAGAGACCAATGGGATGATAGATGCGAAACGGATAATTGCAAAGCAGTGAGCTGTGCCAGAGAGATGCCTGGGGATTTCAGGAAGGGGTCTGCAGAGCTAGACTACACTCCGCTCTCAGCTTGCAGGTGTCTCACCTGCCAACAGCATGAATGCTGCCCCCCCCCTTTTTTTGCACCTATGACACAGTGAATGGAGATGGCTGCCCAGCTCAGTTACTTGAGGGCCTCAGGGGAGGCGGCAGGGGGCGGGCAGGGTGCTGGCCACAGGGCAGAGCTGTAGCCACCCAGGTTCTCCTCCTGCTCAACTGCCTGTAGCAAAGGCAGAGTGTCGTCAGTAGCCAATCAGCTGCGCTGGCCCCCACTGCGCTCACCTGGTGGCTGCTCCAGGCCCATTTACCATCGCTTTTATTGAATTTGACTAGTCTGGAAATAATTGCACTAATATTATTGATATTAATAGTACACCAGGATGTATTTATTTCTGGCTTCTCCCTAAGCTAAAATCCAATCTCATTATCATTCTTGCTCGAGTGGTCAGAGGCAAGCAGGGCTGCCACATGGAGGGGGAGCTCCTGGTATGAAGGGGGAAGTCTGGCCCAGGTACCACACCTGTCTAGGAGACAGAGGGCTTGGGGCCACAGTTCTCTGGCCCCCAGAGAACCACAGGCTGAAGAGTTAACACCGTCTTGCTGTGGCTCCCACAGCCAGCTGGCAGGGGTGCTCTTTTGAAAGTGGGAGAAGGAAGGCTTTGATGAGATTTTTAGAAAGGGGAGGTGGGATTCCCCAGAGAACTTCCCAAACTGACGAAGTGGGAGATGATGGGTTTTGAGCCCCTTCCCCAGGACCTCATTCTCCCTCCTCCTTCTCTGTTCACCAGCCGCTCCAGGAGGTCACCTACCAGTCCCACCCCGCAGTCAGTGATGCTGACCCCTGTCAACACATGGGAGGGGCTGCTGTGCTGAGCAGTCACCTCTCTGCAGTTTGCCACTTTTTCTCCCACTACCCATCTGCTGGTAGCTGAGAGTCCTCGCTAGATGGAACGAGCACGCCCCTGAGGGGCTGCTGTTGGTGGCCAACGCTGCATGACTTGCACGTTGGGATGTGTGCATGTGTGTTTTGCTTCAGGGGTGCAAGTGACCTCAAGTCTCAAAATTCAGAGCTTTCATAACTCACTGGGTTTATTTTACTAGTCACCTGGGATTTAAATACAAAAAGCCTTCCTGCAGCTGTTTTATTCAAAAGGGGACATAAAATGTATATATGCAGCATAAAGAAGAATAATACAATGAAATGCCCATCTATCCACTGTTCCAGCTTGAGAAACAGTGCACTTGCCATCCCCTGAGTATTTAGCCCCTCGCGTTCCTCTCCCTCTCTGGAGCTACCCATTAACCTGAGCTCTGTGCTCATCAGCTGCTCACCGGCCTTTTAAAGAAAGTTTTTGCAGGTGTGTGTGCACTCCTAAACAATATATTATTTAGCTCTGCCTGAGTTTTGAACTTTGTATAATGGAATTGTACTGTATTTTTTCTTTTGCGCCTTGCTTCTTTTGCTCAACAATATATTTGTTAGATTCATCCATTTTTAATGTGAGTAGTTGTAGTTTATTCATTTTCACTTCCAAATAGAATTCCCGCCTATGAATACGATGCAATTTATCTGCCTACTGCTGGTGGAAATTCAGGGTTTGTACTGTTATGAATGTGGCTGTAAATATCGATTTATGCGACTCCTGTTTGCTATGCTAGGTGTGGTCCTCAGACTGGTAGCATTAACATCTTCTGGGAACTTGTTAAAAGTTCAGAGTTTTGCGGTCCTCTCCCAGACCCACCACACCAGAATCTGCATTGTTAACTAATCACCTGCACGTTCAAGTTTGAGAAGCACTGCTGTAGATAAGTAGGTTTACACCTAGATGTGGAATTGTTGAGTGCTAGGGTAACACATATACAACTTTATAAATGAACTGGAAGACTGTTTTCCAAAATAGTTACACCAAAATTACTCCACGAGAGCTCTGTTGTTCCACATCATCATCAGCTCCTCGCATTGACTTTACATCTTTGCCAACCTGGCAGGTGCGAGATGGTGCCTCATTGTGGTTTTCCTCACCATTTTCCTAATTATCAGTTTCATTTGGTGAGCTTATGTTTATTTTTATCAACTTCAAGGACATCCTTAAACAGTCTTGCATTGCAGGTCTATTAGCAATGAATTCTTTGAGCTTTTGTCTAAAGAAGTATTTCTCCTTTTTTGAAAATCATTTTCAATAGGACTCCAATTATATGTACCTTAGACCATTTGATATAGTCTTTGAGATGCTGCATGTTCTAATCTGGTCCCCCTACCATACTCTTTTGTTCTTTTGTGGTTTCAGTTTGAGTAATTTCTGTTGACCTATATTTTTCTGCATTGAGTCTACTGATGAGTCTGACAAAGGAAATCTTTATCTCTGCTATTGTAGTTTTTATTTCTAGCACTCCCAATGGCTCCTTTCTCATAGTTTCTCTCAGCTGAAATTTTCCACCCATTCACGCATACTGTTTACCTTCTCACGAGATCCTCTAAAGTTTTAATCAGTTATTATAAAGTGTCTGACAGTTCTAACATCAGGTTGTATCTGAGTCTTATTCTCTTGGTTGTTTTACCTCTTTTCAATAATTTGTGTTTTCTTGCTTTTTGTGTGTGTCTCTCAATTTTTCACTGAATGTCAGACATCATGTTTAGAACATAGTGGTATGGAGTAAATAGTATTTATATCTAGAAATGAGCACTCTTCCTGTTTTAGGCCATCAAGATGGAAGGTCGAGTCAGTCTAGTTATAAATTGAGCTGGGTTTCAACTTTGCTGTTGCTATGGTAACCTTCAATGGACCACAGGCTTCATGGTCTAGTGGTAGGCTGTTTGTTGTCTATACTTAGGATGGGTGCTGGGTGATGGGGAATTCTTCTCAGTGTCAACACTCTACCCTCAGCTTTCATCAGTCCTGTATGCCTGTCTCTCTCCATGCTGTCGATCCTCCTTCCCTGGTAGACTGCTATTTTTTGGTACTTTTCACTAGACTTGTGATAAAGGGGCAGGAAAACTTTCTGTTGCCTGGCTTAGTTTCAGTTTTAGGGGGCTCTGTGTACCTGCACTTTGGGGGTAAAGCTTTTTCAGCCTTATTGCCCCCTTTGTCCCCTTTCCTTGGCATCTGAACTGCCTTGTATATGAGGTTGGTTTTGGTCAGGCTCTCCCTGCCCCTTTCCCATGGTAGCAGACCTCTACTTGGTCTCAATATGGGTCCTTGATCGCAAGACAGTTACCAGCACCCTGCGTCCCTACGATTAACATCTTCCATGATGATGGCACATTCATCACAATTAATGAACCAATATTAATACATTATTGTTCACTAGAGTCCATATGTTATTCAGATTTCCCAAGCTTCCCCTTAATGTCCCTTTTTCTGTTCCAGGATCCCACATGACATGTAGTGACCATGTCTTTTTCCTGGGTTCCTCTTGGTTGTCACTCAGACTTGTCTTGTTTTTGGCGACTGTGACAGTTTTGAGGAGTGCTGGTCAATTGTTCAGTCAACTATTCTTCAACTGGGATTTGTCTGATGTTTTCATCTTGATTAGATTAAGGTAACATGTTTTGGGGAGGAAGGCCACCGAGGGAAAGTGCCATCCTCACCACATCATCATAACAAGGGGACATACAGGTAGGTCATTGGGTTTTCCCCATAGTAAAGTTCCTCCTCTCTTTGTCCTTCTTCTGCTTAGAAGAAAGTCACAATGCACAACCACTTCAGGAGTGGGGAATGATTCTCTTCTCCTTAGGGGTCGTGTAGCTACATAAATTATTTGGAGTTCTTCAGCATGGGAGAGTTGCCTTTTATCCTTACTCATTATACTCTTCAGACAGATCAGCAGCAAGTCTCACTGTCCCTTGTCTCTCCTTATCCTCTCCCACCTCCTGGTTACTCTTAGTGCCACTATTCCTTATCCCCTAGTGATGCCACTGGATCCAGAAAAAGCATTGGTTGGCCATCCCTCACTGTCACTGTTCTTTGTGGTGATAATGGAGATTTACCCTCAGGGAGTTCAGGAAGTCAGATTTCTGGTCATTAAATTAATAGTGGACCACTATAAGAGACACACCACTCTAACAAATCAACACCCCAATGCTGAGATGACACACCAGTGTTGAAATAAATGGTGGGTTAGTTGCGTTGTCCAGTCCCAACTACCTTCCCAGGATGGGGAGTCTGGTTAACTAGAGGGCCTTTTGTTTGGCTGAGCACCCTGATAGAGTGGGGTAAACAAAGGTGGGAGTAGGAGCGGGAGCAGAGATGAATCACTCAGCATGTAAGAGGTAAGAAAATGGAAATTTCCAAAAGGAATCTGGATGCCTTGAGAGTAGAGATGGTGTTGATGGGTGCTGAACCTAGAGAAGGACCTCGGAGGTAGAATTTGGGGAACAGAAATGTCCAATGTGAATTTTTTTAGTTGTCGTGGGGTCTTCAATATAACTTCCCACCTCCCCTCTCCATCAAAGTCTAGATTGCTCATTAAAGTTGTGTGGGGAGCAGGGGGACTTGAGGATGTGCCAGGTTCAGGGTCTCAGTGGAAGTGCAGAGATAAATAGCAGATACAGATGGACACTGGTGACCAAGAATGAATGAATGGCAACTGTTTGGTTTGCAGGAGTGACAATGATGCCTATTATTGCAGAGCCTCATGCAGTCCTACTCACTGTGACAATGACCTTTCCTATGATCCTAAGTAGGTCCCTTGAGCTAAGCTGGAAAGATGGTGCAGACAAGGACACCAAGGCATGGGAAATTGCTGCCTGTCCAAGGTCACCGTTGGCTGAGCTGCAACTGGACCCTGATCCTGACACCTAGCTCAGCGTCCCTCTCCTTCCTTCACACCACATCTATCCACCTCTCATCAGACCCTCAGAAAGACCCCACTGTTTATTGTATAAAGAGGAACAACATTGAAGTTGGAAAATTCCTTTCAAGTCCGGGGTCTCTAAAAAAACATGCCCAACAAACCAATCTACTTAAAATGCAAATTCTACTGACACTAATAAGCAATATATATACACATGCATTTATACATGCAAATGAGAAGGATGGAGTACAAGCCTTTCCTCCACAGCCATCCACACATGATAACTATGTTCAAGCCATTACATCAAAGTGAAGTTTAGAGGCCATGTCCCACCCCTCCTTGCCAGGTTCTGTCCTTTCCAGATGCTCCAGAGCCTTTGGTAGCACACGTGGTCCCTCAAAAGCCAGAGCATTGACAAGTTCCAGGCTCCCTGTTAAGCTGTGTGATATGGCATAAGTCACACCACTCTGAACCTCAGTTGCTTGTCCTGATCTTGATCCTCTTGACCTTCCCCACCTGCCCGTTGCAACCTCCCTCAAGCTTTAGGTCCAGAAGGTCTTCCAGAAAATTCCTGGTTATTACTGTAGCCCACCCCCACTCTCCTCCCCCGAACTCTGAGCTTATATCCTCATTTTTTCATCCTGGACTTATACCTTAGCACTAAGCCCACAGCTGCCAAAACAGAGCCTCCCTGGAAGATCTCTGAGTTCCAGTTTAATTATGCTTCAAAACATTGGGATTCCCAGCAGGTGATCCCCTTTGGGGATTATCTCAATAGTGCCTGCAGCTGGGGATGGAGATGGAAAATAAAAAGTTTCTTGTGGGAAGGTGAGACGCCTGGATTACACTCAGGTGTCACAGGTACTCACCCTGCCACAACAGATGAGATTTTCCAGGTACTTAAATATTCAATTACAAGCATCCTCATTCTCTATCAAAACCTTTTAAAAATATATTCATATTTTCATATTCAGCTGCCTTCTCAAATGACACTGAGCTCTAAGGGTCCTCGTGATAAACATCATCTAGTAGAGCTCTGTGGGACAAAGTGGATCCTCACGGGACCACTGGCGTCCACAGCTTTGTCAATGACCCCACTTGGTTCTCTGCAGCCCAGACTTCCCTGGAGCATTTGGGGGAGGGGGATGAGGTGCAGCAACAAGACAGAGTATTATTTCATTAGGGGGAAAAAAGTGTATATAAAAACATGGCCAGTACTACATACACTGACCTACTGGAAATTATCTCTTGATAATTCATGGGCTTTTTGATATACCAATAAATATTTTTCTACCACTTGCATTACCAAAAACTTGGTATTTCCTCATGTGGGTATACCATTTGTTACCAACTCACCTCTTATTAGGATGCTTTCTAGTTATTTCTCTGCTATAAATAAAGTTCTGGTAAACCTTGCACACTCATCTCTACACATGCACATCCCATTAGGAAAATTTCTAGAAGTGGAACTCCCAGGTCAAAGGGCATGCTCCTCCAGGATTCTGTACCTGATTTCAAATCACCCTCTAGCACTGTTGTCCCAACTTCTGCTGCCACCAGTGGAGTGAAGGCTCCAGCTTATAGAAGCTTAAGTCCCACCTCTGTTGCCCCAGGTCTCAGTGTGATGGGAGTGTCCCTTGCCCCTGTGGCACCATGTCTCTGCTCTGCTTTCTGCAGCTCTCTGCACACAGCCCACTCCTGATAAATATTTGTGGCTTATTAAATGAGAGCTCCATCTCCCTAGCCACAGCCCACCCCATGGCAGCCAGGTGCAGGCCTGTCCTCCTCCTCCAGCAGCAGCAGGTAATAGATGGCCAGGAGCCCGCCCCAGCCTAGGTCTCCACGAAGTGATGAGGAGCAGGACAAATGCAAAGTGAGCGGTGATATTTCTTGAAAGCAGGAGCCAGCAGAATCTACCACTCGGCCCTGGAGTCCCTGCAGACACTGAAAGATCTGTCCATGTGAGAGTGTGTGAAGGAAGATCTCTGGTTGGGGCTAGTGGACAGGAGCCAGGAGGAGGTGGCAACGGGACCAGGACTCCAGAGGGGGCAAACTCAGTTCCCTCTCTTTGAGCAGGATGTAGCCTTGCAGCCACAATGGAAATTGCTACAGAATTAATTTCCAGCTCAACACACTTACCAGGCAGGGATGGGGATGCCGAAGGTAGAAAATGAGGAGGCACGGAGAGGCCAGACAGAAGCTGCTTGATGAATATCCAGGACAAATTCACTGCAGAACATGCAGACATTTCTGGCTTGCTGCAGGTACTTTAACTCCTCCCTACTCCCCACTTCCTCCTCAATCCCTTCATCTTCAGGCTCACTCTGGGACCCCAGGGGTAGTTGGAAGGCTGGCTAATCACCAGTGGTGACTCTCCAACTCGTGACCTGTGGAGCTGTTTACTCTGCTACTTTATTGTGGTCTCCATTCCTGCAGCAGAAAAACTGGACTTCGTTATCGCCAGGCTGAGCCTGCTGCAGAGGAGGCTGTGGTCACCAAAAACCACTTGGCACTTGGACTCCCCGAAACCAGGCTTCCAAGGTCGTGCAGACCACATGCCTCCACCATCTCTGACTGCTGAAGATCCCAAACTAGAGCCTGTGGTAGATTGTGTTAATGGCTCTGAATGGCCTCTCTGTGTCCGAGCCCTTTGATAGCAACATCCCACAGTCCCCAAAAGTCTCAACTCATACGTGTGACTTGCTTTGGCCAATGGGACAGAAGTATCCTGGACTCAAGCGGAGTTTGAAAAAGTTCTTGTGCATTTTCACCAGGTACCTGTGCTTCCACCAGGAGGACACACCTAGCCTAACCTGCTGGAAGCATGTGAGATGCACATGCAGGGCAGCCAAGCTGTCACAGCCCAGGTCATCCTGGACCAGTTAGCCACCAGCCAGTCTATATCACAGATGCATGAACAAGCCCAGACAAGTTCAGCTGAGCCCGGTTCAGCTGTCCTGTAGACTCAAGGGAAACCATAATGGTTGTTGCTTTAAGCCACTAGGATTTGGGATGGTTGGTATGCAGCTACAGCTAACTGATACATCTCTTTTATCTATACATTAAAGTCATTCCAGAGATCAGCCTGAAGGGAGCCAGGCTTGGTGCTAGAAGATGTGAAATCCTGAGAAGCTCAGACTGAATCTCTGATGCCTGAGTTTCCCCACTGGGAGCTATTCTATGATGAGCCAAAAAATCAAATTTAGGCACTTAGAGTTGGTAGGATCCTCTGAAATTGGGCTTACGTCAATTTTTTAGATTTTATTAGTTTTCATCATGCAGCATAAATAACCAGGCTCATTAGGAAGATCACAAACAAAATAAGCATGTATGAAGTTAAAACCCTGCTTACTGTACCACCTACCTCTACCCCTGCCCATGCTGGTGGTCCCCATTCTGATTCATTCCCTAGAAGGACCCATGGTTAACAATCAGATGTACATCCTTTCAGATATTTTTCAATGTGAACACACACACACAGAGTTCTTCATTTTACGCAAATGGAATAACAAATATTGTTCTGAGACCTATTTCTTTTACTTCGTGGAGCTCTGATAAGTCTATCTCATTCTTTTTAACAGCTGTCCAGGGTTTTAGGCCACAGACATACTGAAACTTTCCACCTCCTTATAGACATTTAGACTAGCTAAGATTTTGTGATTATAACTGAAACGAACTTCTTTGTCTATGACACCTTTGTGCAATCATGGTGATATTTCTATGGGATACACACCCAAAAGCAAGGACTGCTAGGCCAAGGGTAATCTCACTTTTTATTTTTAATACATATTGCCACATGCCTTTCACAAAGAGTAGAGGGCATGAGGGTATCTGTCCTTCCACACCCTCACTGACTCTGGCTGGTATCAGTCTTGTAGACTTTTTGCCAATCTGATGGGGAAAGAAATAATATCTTGTTTTAAATTATTTTTATTATGAGTGAAATTGAAATAGTTTGAAGAATTATCAGCAATTTGCTTGTCATTTTCATTGAACTCCTGTTTGCTGTTTGTATAATTTGACTATTTTCTCTATCAGTCTATGATTGTTTTCTTATTGAATATAGCAGGTCTTTATATATTATGGCTATAAACTCTGTCATATATGTTCCCAATTGTCCTAAATGCATCGTGCTTTTGCCTCTTAGACAGACAACCTCACTAAAAAAAACAGAACCATAGGTCTCAATTCATTCTCCAGGCATATAGTCTCTATGTTAAAATAAACTATTGTGAAAGGAATAGCTAAAGAAGCAGGGCCTGAGAACATGATCTTCCAACTCATCGGCACTTCTGTGAGCACCTCTGAAGGGCTGAAATTCTTCTCTGGGATCAGCTTCACTGACATTAGGGATTTATAGCAAATGCTTTTGCTATCCCACCCCATAACCTTCAGGTCAGCCCACCTTGAGGTTCACCTGCAGGTGTTGCTGCCTTCTACCTCAAGTCCCTGCATCTCTCTGCTTTCCTGCCTGAGACCTTTCCCCAATACCCTGGGAGCTGGTACAATCTATGTAACTTGTACACAGGGCAGCCTAGAAGTGTCACAAGATTTAATGACCCTGGAGGAGTAAACCTCAACCAATGTGGGACAGGAGTCAGAGGATGAAGGCTACAGCTTCCCCATCCCTTGGCAGGGACAATCCCAAAGCATCTTCTTCAGGGTTTCCCAGTGGGTCCCCAGTGGGATAGAGAATTGGTTGCTATATTAGTCAGGGTTCTCCAGAGAGAGGTGGGGGCAGGTGTTTACTAGGAGGAACTGACTCACATGATTATGGAGGCAGACAAGTTCCAAGATCTGCAGTTGGCAAGCTGAAGACCTGGGAGAGCCCATGGGGTGGTTCCAATCCCATAGCTGGCAGGCTTGAGACCCAGCAGGAGCCAACGTTTCCCTGTGAAGCAGGAAAAGACCAATGTCCCAGCTCCAGGCAGTCGGGAAGCCAGAGCACCCTCTTAACTCATCAGCCTTTTTGTCCTATTCAGACCTTTACAGATCCGGTGAGGTCCACCCACAGAGGGAGGGAGGGTCATCTGCTTTATTCAGTCTGCAGACTCAAATGTTAATCTCAGCCAAAACACCTTCACAGACACACCCAGAATAACGTTTAACCAAATGTCTGGACACCGCATGGTCAAACTGAAGCCCTTCGCAGGCACTGTGAGGCAGATAAGACCCTCAGAAAGCTGGATCAGTTCTTGGCTGGCCAGAGAAGAAATAGCACTAAGGCCGCAACAGGAGCCCAAGAGAAAGATGGCTCTTCCTGAAGGGACCACCTGCGTGAGCATGACACTGAATGAGTAGCCAGCATAGCAATGGCTAGCATAGCCACGACATCTGGGACCCGGCTCCTCAGGCAAACCGCCCACCGGTCCATCCTGAACAGACCACTAAAAGCCTTTCACACACGGCAGTGGTAGGAGAGCATCCGTCCATGAACCCAAATTGCTGCATTATCATTAACTGCATTAGGCGGCCAGATCACCAAGGCCTAAAGGCCTGAACTACTTCTCCAGATGGCCTGGGGAACAGCATGTCCCATTCCCAAGAGTCATTTGCTTAGGGAGCCCCAGCTCCAGCAGAGGTTTCTTGCAGGAACTTTGTTCTAAGACACCAACCAGTGGGTTACAATTATGCAGGATTCGAGGCCCCTGCCAGCATCTCCCATGACACTGCAAGATAATGAGAGTCTTGTGGTCAAAGGTATTTCTTCCAGGCCCCCTGGGCCGTAACCAGTCTGCTTTCATCCCCCTCATCCACCCCCCCCACACACACACAAGACTCTCTTCCAGTCTCCCTCCCCTCCCCATCCTTGGGCTGCTTAGGGAACATCAATTTTCTTTTGCTTTATGATGCAGAGCAAGTCCATGTTTCTTTGTCTCAACCTTCTCCCATCCAGCAGTACCCAGGGGCCAGCAGGCCCATTAAGGTGTTTTCCCAAACAAAAAGAAAGTGTAAATCTTCTCTGCCTGCAAGTAAAAGGCTCCTAATGTAGCCAGCTTTTAAAACCTCTGTTTCTGGTTTCCTTGCTAGTTACACCTGCAAAGCACTTACTAGCTGCCTGGCACAGAGGAGCTTTTGGTGAGATAAGCTGGAGGGGTTGCTACTGATGATGAGGTGCTGGCTCACTTCACGGCAGGAATTCAAGTTGGTAGCTGGGCACCGCAGGTGAGGTGGTCCAGACACAGCCAAGGAAGACCTAGAGGCCAGCCAGGTTCCTCTTTTCTTTTTCTTGGGGGAGTCCAGCTGCTTTGAGAGGATGTCCTCACAGCCTTGCCTTGATCCAAAGGCAGATCTTGGGAACCACAGGCTCACCTGATGAGCCCAAAGCACATAGCTCCTTTGGAATAAAGAGTAGAAGGAGGACCTTGGCCAAGTCATCTCCCTTTTCCTCTCCCAGCTGGCCTGGAGCTTCCGGGCTGTGGAACTGAACCTCTGGGAAAGTGGGAAAGGAAGCAGAGCCAGCACCACCCTGGAGAGAAACCACAGCCCCACCCAGCCTCCTGCAGGACCCAGGTCCCCACCAGGCTCAAAGCAGTTGTGCGGAATTTGCAGGGCAGGCAGCTGGGATGGGCAGGGTGGGGACGACATAGCACACAGGCCCAGGAATCTGCCCCCTCTTTAATGAGGAAGTAATTCAGTTAGCGCGGATTTCCCTGTCAGCAGCTCTTATTAAATGCAGGAGCAGCCGGGCTGTTAGGGGAACCGTGGGGATGGCAGGGGGGAGCAAGTGAAGCGAGGCACATTGTTAAACAGATTAGGAGGGGGAAGAATAAGAAAAATGAAGAGAAGAAGCAAAATGGGGCCACAGAGAAGGAAATCAAGCACAAAGCAGCCCAGATGAGGCGAAGGCAGGGGTTGCATTCTGCCCAGGCCCCTCGGTTGTGTTTCCCACAGACTTCATCAGGAACGCACACAATCCCGCCTCATTTGAAAGGCCTCACGCTATTCAGTCCACACCACTCAGTGAGGAATGGGAAAGCAGAATAGCCACGCTGAAATAAATAATAACACAAGCAATCTGAGGCTTGCAGGCTCCCGGGTCAAAGTGATGTGCTGGGCTGCGCTGCCCACTGAGAAACCCAGGGGCAGCTGCTGGGGCTTCGGTGGAGGGTGGGGGAGGGGATTGCTTTAAAAAAAAAAAAAAACAGAACAAAGGAAACAGAAAAAAACAAGAAGCATTGTGCAGTTTTAAGTAATTCTGTCTGTATCAAATCTCAGTGATCCTATTAAAGTCTTAATATCTCTATTTTATAGATAAGTAAACTGAGTCTCAGAAAGGTAATTCAGGGGTTAATAAACTATGGTTTATAGGGCCAAATCTGTCCCACTTCCTGTTTGTGTAAATAAAGTTTTATTGAAAATAGCCACACCCATTCATTTATGCATTATCTATGGCTGCTTTTCCAGCTTCGGGGAAGCAGCACCAGAGACCCTGTGGCCCACAAAGGCTAAACTACTTACTCTCCAGCCCTTTACAGAAAATGTTCACTAATCCCCGGGTTAAATGGCATATTCAAATTTACAGAACCTGAAAGACACAGAGCTGGCATTTCAATCCAGCTTTGCTCCTGAAGTGCTGCAGCAAAAGGGGGCCTTAAAAGGCCCGAATGGAAGGGGACAAGGGGATATGGGGTGCCAGTGTGATGGGGGAGGTAGAACCAGCCAGTCTGTTCCAGCTGGACACTCGATGATGAGGGGACACAGGCAGAGGACATGGATAACTGGGGCTCTACAGTGAAGTGTGAGTCTTCATAACCTGTTCAGCAACAACCCTGTCTGCCAGGACTCAGCCTTTCTTGGCTGGAGAAAAACCAACCCAGTTCTCAGCTCTGCACGGACCCCTGGACCCTGGTGTGTCCAGCGAGCCTTGGGACAGCCTGGTCTAGGTGGCAATTTCCTAGGCCTGCAGGTTTCCCTTTGTCCTTGTCTACCCCTCATTTAGACCCAGCAGTGTCCTCTGGACTGAGTTTGTCTCAGACTTTCTTGCCCAGGCCAGCTTGGCTGTGTAATTAATGCTCAGTCGAAGATGGAGGGTCCTAGTGTGACCAAGGATCAACAGCAGAGTGCCCGGCTCCCAGCCTTGAGTGATGCACAGGGGCCTCGGTCTGTGTCCCTGCTCCTGCTGATGGTAATCACATCAGAGGAGCTTGAAACCAGGAGATGCAATGAGTCCATCTGGAAAACTGCAGACTGAGCTACCTCCCAGGTGGAGAACACCTGCCCTCCTGAAACATACAGTCTAGCAAAAGGGATGGGGGCAGGGGATCAGCTCAGAAAACATCTCCAACGCGCTGGACTGGCCTGGCTATCCCATCCGGCACAGGATCACTTATGATAATAGTATAGGCTAGGAATCACTGTCAGCGGTCATCTTAGTGACCATTTCTCCTCCATTTGGCAGGTATGGGGTGAGTACCTGCCTGTGCAGACACTGTGCTGGGCTCCTAGGAAACAGTGGAGAGAAGACAAGTCCTCTGACATTTACTGTTCAGAGAGGGAGACGGAAAATCCTACCTCATTCAATCCATTCAGGCATGATCTATGTTCAGGATGCAGAAGTGTTACGAAAACCAGGCAGGGGAGGGGCAAGAGCCAAGACTTGAGTGAAGCATGGCAGTTAGTCACATGAAAATGTAGGGGAAAGTGTTCCAGGCAGAGGGGACAGCCAATGCAAAGGCCCCGAGGCAGGGGAGAGCTTGGCCTCACGGAGAAACAGAGGAAGGCTGGAGCAGTGTTGGAGGGTGGTAGGGACGGAAGTGGGAGACAAGGTACAGAGGTCAGTGGGGGACAGATCACACAGGGTATGAAGGCCACGAGGAAAACTCTGGATGTCACTGAGTTGAGGAGGGTGGGGAGTCCTGAAGGGGGCAAATGGAGCTCAAGAGTGGAGGCCTGTCTGGAGGAGTTTTTCTACAAGAGGAGCAGCTTGCTGTGGCAATGGCCAGAGGCCAGGGGCCCAAGAAGTCACTGTTTCTTCTTTCTGAAGCTGGAGCTCTTAGTGCATGTTTGTATGCTGATGGAAGTGACCCAGGAGAGGGGGACAATGGTGACATAGGAGAGGGGGCAATTGTGGCAGCAAACCCTGCACGGACAAAAACAAGCAGGTACAGCACACATATCCTATGCCAGGAACTTAGCGACATGTCCTATTTGCATCCTCACAACGTCCCCATTAGGAGGATGACCACACACCCAGGTCTCCTCCCCTCATATCCTACGTGACATAAGGCCAGTCTGCCTTTCTGGGGCAGGACACTCAAGACATGTCATTTGGTTGCAGAGGCTCTACCATTTGGAGCTTTCCCGGGGTTGCAAGTTTCCAGCCTTAGCCTATTTTGTCTTGTGCCTGCAACTGTTGCCTTACCCATGGTACTGGGACCATGAGATTTGACCATGTTTCAAAATTCAAACTGAACCAAGAAAGGTTCAAGGTCATGGAAAACTGCTCACAGACTCGTAAGTGCTGCTACGATCCTCCTCCTGCACCTACAGCTGACACAACTACTCAGAGCTGCAGGTCAAGCGGCCAGTCTGGGGCTGCTCAGGGAAGAAGGATGTCTCACCTGGGCAAGGTAAGTTAGGGACCCAGAACAAGGTCTGGAGTAATGATCTGGAAGCCCATTGCCCAGGGCTCTAAACACAACAACTCGAACACTAGCTCTTGCACCCATCTTGTTTCTTGACCCTCCCCTAAACCTGAAAAGGAGGGCAAGGCCTCTGAATTCTCATTATACTGCAGTGACATCGAAACCAGGGGAGGTGACTTGGCCAAGGTCACACAGCTGGTAAATGCCAGAGCTGGACCCAGAGGGCCTGAGTCCAAGTCCAGCACCAGTCACAACCCATGCCCAGTGGGCAAGTCCTGCCTGTGGGTTGTTCATAGGAGGCTTTACCCTGTCAGCTCCCAGCCAGCACCCAGCTTGGCACCAACTCCACCTCACCTCTGAAGACAGAGCGAGGGACCAGATGGAGTATTGTTTTTGTGACAAAATGATTTAGCCATGTGAAAAGAATGGGCAACATGTATGTAAGTTACACAAATGAATAAAATTAATTCCCCTGAACCCAGCTTACAAAATAGAATATGACAGTAGTTCGGAGGCCCCTGGTGTCTGTCCCCTTTGTGGACCTCCTTCAGGGGGGTCAGTCCTGTGCTGACCTCTGAATACTCCATCCCTCCTCAGTATAGCTCTCCCACACATTTGCAGCCCTAACAATGCATCACTTAACTTTCCATGGTTTTGAACTCAATAGAAATGAACTTATAGCTAACACTCACACAGTCTTGCTGCGTGTTCATTTAACCCTCACCCTTTACATGCCACATGAGGTCAGCATTATAATTATGCCCATTTTTCAGATGAGGACACTGAGACCCAGGGAATATGATGGGCACACCTGAAGTCTGATGGTGAATAAATGGCAGAACCAGGATTTGCACCCAAGCAGTCAGGCTCCACGCGTGCACTCTTGCTGTGACACAGTGTGATGTCATTCTGGAGCTACTTCCATCTGTAGATGCCTATGTCTGCCCCTCAGTCATTTTCACACTGCCCAGCGGCAAGCCCCAGACAGGGTGGTGGGCTGGTACACAACATGCAGTGCGTACAAGGGGCTGTTGGATGCTGTTGAGTCCTCCCTCCTACCCCGACCGGTCTTCCCATTCTTACTAGCAGAGACCTCTCTTGAGCAAGTGTGCTCAGGGACGGTGACCCCTGCCCACTTGCCCAAAGCTCCTGCACAAACCTGGCAAGGGCTTCCTTGCCCAGTGATCGGTGTTCATCACAGCGTGAGTCACGTGGGCATCAGGTGCAATGTAACCAAAGGCCATGCCACCTCTGCGGTCTTCTTCCCCAAGCCCACAATTCCCATCGCACCAGCAGAAGACAGCAGACAGACCCCCATCACGTTCATTCTACAAAATGCCTGGCCAGGACTCCTCAAAACTGGCAAGGTCATCGAAAGCGAAGACAGAGAAGCCATTGCAGACCTGAGGAGACTGAGAACACGTGGCGACTAAGTGCAGCACAGTCTCCTGCACAGGACGCTGAACCAGGGAGACACATGCACCCTCTGTATTCCAGGGGGGACTGGAGAGCCCACAGGAGCTCTCTGTGTGAACTTTGCCCCTTTTCAGCAAGTCTAAATATGTGCTAAACTAAAATATTATTTTAAAGTGTAATGGTGAAAAAACATGCCCAGAACGAAGGCTCCTTCTCTTTGTAAGACTTTTTCCCGTGGGTGTGATAGAACGGCAGGCCACCTTGACACCATGAAGGTTGCAGAGGGCAGGTGAAGAGAGCTCCTGGGTATCTGACAATACTCTCAATTATCCCCTGAATTATCCCCTGAACATCCTCTGAGTTATCCCATAGTGCAACCCCAACTCCTACCCCAGAGCTTTTCTTTATGTGAGATAATAAATCCTTATTGTTAAAGGAGTTTGCAGGAGACTTTTTTCCTGTTACTTGCACCTAAAAGCATTCTAACTGGTTCATTTCAAGGCCCAGACTGATCTCCTTGGCCCAGGTGGGCCTGGACTAACCTGTCACTTGTTACCCACTTATGCGGCTTTCCCTTGGGCCTGGACACCCTCAAGCCATCAGTCCTGCGAGGGACTCCAGTTTAATTAATCTCGTGCCACACCCTGTGCCAGCATAGTCCCGGTAGGGCCTGGGGGATGATTGGGCTGGAGGAAAACAAAAGGGAACCACTAGACTGTGACAGCTGATATTAAAATGACTACAATTCACATCATATCCAGAGTCAATGCATTATATTCCTAATAAATAATGGGTTACTGCAGGTTAAGTGTCTGTTGCCGCATTCCAATTGTTGATATTTAATTAGCTCTAAAATTAAAGCGTTCTTTTATTGCCACACTGCTAGGACTACTTTATCCCTAATTGATTGAGATTAAAGTGTCTTCCGAAGATCCTGGCATCCCTTTGTCAGCCCAGAGTGGGAGAGGATTTTAATGAACACATTTGACATTTCAAAGTGTGACATAAATATCTGTAAATTAAGCAAAAGACGGCATTTTTGTTATATTTCAAAATTGGGGTGCCGATAGGTGAGAGAACACTTTTTAATAGGGGTGGGATTTTATGAGTGGGATGATGGCTAACGGATGATCCAAGCTGGCTATGACAAGGTGGCAGAAGGGGTCGGCTATCTCTTATTGGAGAGATAGTTGGTGTGGAGTTGTTTTCCAGGCTTGAGACACATGATAAGGAGGCAGCAAAGACTGGAGTTTCTCAAGGCCCCTCTGCTTGCCTGGAGGGTGCGGAAGGATGGGAGTAGAAAGGGGAGTGGGTGTGTGAACTGAGCTCTGACCCTTGTAAGTTGAACAACCATCAGCGAGTTACTTGGTCCTCTGAATTTCAGTTTCTGAATCCTCAAACACAGATAATGGAATCTACTTCTCAGGACCAACATGACAATAAGCTGAGGCTGTTGGCAAAAGAACTGAGCAGCTGCCCAGTAAATGACAGTTATCATCACCTTCTCATACAGACCTGAATTTCTATTGGCAGACGACTTAACTGACCAGGATGAGTAGGGCAGGGGGAGGCTCTCAGCTGGCCTTGGAGAGTTAAGTGTACTTACTGATCCACCCATCTGCAGAACTCTCGGCCTTGGTGGCATCTTGAGAAGGTAAAAAGGACCCCTAGCCTGGCTCAGCAGGCAGGCTGACCAACCCCTTGCATAGGCCCTGATTTGCTCCACCCCATCTAAGCTTCTTCAAGTCATATGCCCCTGATTCTCCTCTCTGACTTAGATCCCGCCAAATTGTGAACACTGGTATACCTATCACCTCTCTTCCAGTTGACCTCCTTGCTGTAGTTACCTGTTGCCACATAGCAAATCACCACAAAACTTAATGATTTAGACAACACATACCTATTATCTCATAGTAGCTGTGGGTCAGGAATCTGGGTGGGGCTTACCTGGGTCCTCTGCTTCCAGGTCTCTCACAGACTGAAATCAAGGTGTTGGCCAGGGCTGAGGTCTCATCTGAAGACTTAACTGGCCAAGCTTACATGACCACAGGTTGCACCTCAACCTCAGGAGCACAGCAGCATAAACAAGGAGCTCATCAAAGGATGACCGAGTCCACAGCAGGAGCTTGTATTTTATATTCTGTCTTGCCACCTTTTGCTTAATTTACAGATATTTATGTCACACTTTAAAATGTCAAATGTGTTCATCAAAATCCTCTCCCACTCTGGGCTGACAAAGGGATGCCAGGATCTTCGGAAGACACTTTAATCTCAATCAATTGGGGATCAAGTAGTCCTAGCAGTGTGGCAACAAAAGAAAGCTTTTCCTTCAGATCTACCTTCAGATTGCTTCGTCCTGCAAGAATCTGAATGACCAAATCCTTGTGACAGGGATTATTCAAAGCCAGGTGAGTGATGAAGGCCAATTTCATTCATTTGGAAGGGAACTTAAAGACTTCATTCCGTTCTCAACTATGGTTGGAGCCATCTCTGCAAACAGCTGCACCACTTCTCTTGGTAGATCATTCCACCCAAAAAGTCTCTGGAAGCTTGAAAGTGTCTTCCTTAAGAGAATCAAATCTAACTGTTGCTTTCACCAGTGAGTCTCTTTGGGCTACTTTAACTATACTTGTGATCGTCCTAAGCGCCATGTGTCCAATACCCTGCTTTTGCCCCACTCCATACACACGGTAGAGTTGCACTAACTGGTCCCTTATGGTTGGATGATAGCATGTGACCACTTCTAACCAATGAGTTGAGTCACTTCTGGGCTGACCTTTTAATGGCTAATGTGAGATCCACCACGGCTCTCTTTGTCCTCTGCAGGGGTCATTGGCAAAGTTCCTGGTGGTGGCTGCATGACCAAGTTGGGTTCCAGAGCAAGGCGATGGCATCCAGGGGCAGGGCCCTGAGGAACTATAGCAGGAATAAAAATTGACTTTGAATGCTTGTTATTGGAGCCTTGTTTACCTGGTCCTAACCCGTAGACCCCCTCCTCAGTACCACCCTCTAGTTTACTAGCCCCGGCCATGGAGGGAAGGGCCAGTTAAGTACACACCGGGAAAGAGGGGATGTTTTCTTGAAAGACCACAGATGTTGCTCCATCGGCAGTTCCTAGGCTGCAGGTGCACAGCATGAAGGCTGTGGGGAGCCAGAGGTAACAAGTTGCAACCCTGTATAATCCTATTTAACACCAAATGTGGCATGAAACCAACCGAGGCCCTCACCACATAGAACCTAGCTTCCTGGAGACTGCCCACGCACTGCACACCTGACTCGGGCCCCGGGCAGGTGTGAGGTTGCCTCAGCTGTGCACACTGGCTCTCCTCCAGCCCACCCTGCATTTTCGAGAGAGAAATTCTGTACCTGTGAGCATGCTGTTCTCACCCACACTGGGATCAGCACATTCCTCGTGGAGAAGACAATTCCCAGCTCCAGTGTGAGGGTCTGATTGTAAGTTTGCACATCATACCTGTGTTTAGTTGTCCTTTCCGTAACTTTGTCATTGGAGTGAAAGGGGATATTGGATCAGATAGGATACAAAATGTATTATTTTCTAGGGTTTTGACTATCTGCTGAAATAAATCACTTGGCTTTTGAAATCCAAACACACTTATGAAAAATAGCAGATGCCTCTGAAATAGGACAATTAGCTTTGGGAATAGATGGCTAATCAGAAGCATAACTCTGACAGCAATTATTTGATCCTGTCTTCCTGAGGATATCACCAATGCTCATTAGCCGCAAGATGCACGCTCATGCACACACACTCATGCATGCATGCACACATACACACATTAGGTCTCATGTGGCAACAGGCATTTGCAGCCTCATTCATTTCTCAGCATCTCTGCACCATCACCTTGAGGCAATGAAAGAAAAAAGACATAGACTCATATCCTGGGGAGGCCCAGTGGGAACACGGAAGAAACCAATCCTCACAGCCGTCGGCACCCCTACAAGCAATTTTAAAAAGTAAACGGGGGTCAAACTCTATCAGGGGAAGCCAGTGACAAGATCTCCATGGCCCAGGTCATAAATTGTGCTCAGACCCTTGCTTCTAAAAATGCTTTCTTCCCTTTTAGCCTTTTATGTGGGATTTCCATCTTCTCTCCAGTCCAAACCCCAGCACATATGTGTGGCTTGGGTATAATCTCACCAGTTGCATTCACTTTGCAGGTTGCTGGGCTCCAGGGTGGAGCAAACTTCTCAATGCAAATTGGGAAAGTCCCCAAGGTGCGGAAGGTGAGGGAGAGATCCTCAAGTTCTTGCAGAAGGATGGAAGCTTGCCTGGTCCCTCTCCCAATTCTCCTCCCCCCATAATTCATCACCAACCACAAAGGCACCGCACACCTTGGAGATGGCCAATCTGCACCTAGGACAATGGTGACAGCAACAGGAGGAGCTGTTCTAACACCAGAGCAAACTCTTGTGACTGAGTCTATTCCAAACCAGCACAGAGATGACCCCTAAAACATTCTCTCCCTGCTCCTGGGTGGCTCTGCAGCCAAGGCCTTGTGGGGTCCCTCCGGGATGGAAGGACCCCTCAGCTGTGAGCTCCGATGACAGCTGCAGCGATGGCTTTCAACTGTTGGAGTATTCCTGCTGAGGACTCTTTTATGTCCTGACTGTCCATAATGGGATTTAGTTGTAATGATCTGATATTGAATTCCCATTAACAATCAGGGAGAATGGATCCTGACTGTAAATGTGTTTGTACATCGTGGGATGATTAGACTTGTTCATGCAACTCTGCTCTGGGCATGCCCAAAGTGGGGGTGGCCAGGATGCTAAGCAGAGGGGAGGAAGTGAGCTTTGAAGGTGTGGGACCAGACCTGACCTCCTAGGCTGTGGTGGGTGGGTGCAGAGGGCTTCTCACGTAGGGGCGAACTTAAGCCATGATGGTTTAGAATAATAAATATCATCAATATTTTTGTGATACAATGGACAGTAATTACGATTATAAATATTACCACTGCTATAAGATTAGATCTTACATGTATGATCTAATCTTCCCAATAAATCTATGAGCTAGGTGTACTGTTATTCCCCCGATGAGAATGTTGATGTCTAAGGTCACAAAGAGCAGAAGGCCTGGGATTGAAATCTCAGCTATTGCCCCCAGGGGTCATGGCTTAATTACCACACTACACTGCTAGCCCTTGAGTTTGATATGACCTAGTGTTGATCAGAGATTGAGAGAGTACACTAGTTATTTATAGTTGTGTAACAGATCACCCCAAAACACAGCAGCTTAAGACAGCGCACATTTATTATCTTACAGTTTATGGGATCAGGAATCTGGGTGTGGCTCAGCTGAATCCTCTGCTTTGGGGTCTCCTGCAGGCTGCAATCAAGGAGAGGGCCAGTAGCTGGCCAGGCCTGAGGTCCGATGGGAAGGCCTGGCTGAGGAATGATCCACTTCCAAGTTTGGCTCTGTGGCTGCAGCAGAATTCAGTTTCTTGATGGTTATTGGACTGAGAACTGCAGTTCCCATGTGGTTGTTGGTCTGAGGTTGCCCACAGGTCCTTGTCATACAAAGATTGACCTTAGTCTCCAGCCCCTCAGAAGTCACACTGAGACATTGTGGCTCCAGACCCCTCTCCGCCACCTTAAACAATATTGAAGCACATACTACCTGGCTGGCCCAAGGCCCCAGGTAAAGATACCCTTATCAGGCAGGACATTCCAAGGGCTTTCCTCCTATCAGTGATTCACTCAACAAACTTTTGTCACTTTTGTGTGACTCCTCAGCCTCACTGGCCTTTTAGTGCATCCACGGAGAGGTGGAGTTTGTGGTGGGGTGAGGCTCTCAGGAGCACAAGCCCCAGGGGACCTCACCTTGGAGGAGTCTGGGAGAGCGGGAGTTCATGGGAGGAGAGTGAGACATTTTCTTGTTGTCGGAACCACATCACACCAGGAAACAAAATGCTTTCACCTTTATTAGCACTGATAAGAATAATAGTCCATTCTCCAGGCTTTTAAATCTTACTTGATCTCATTTTCCAAGCAAAGCTGCTGAGCATAGCAAAACCAACAGCCTTGATGAGGTTAAATCATCCTCAGTGGCTGGAGCTTCTGCCAACACGAGACCCTAAGGAGGGCCAAGTGTTCCCTCTTCATGTTGGAGACACCTGGAGGAAGGGGAAGATTCTTAAGAGCAAGGGCTGGACTAGAGTTCTATGCACACTGAATCCCTGGACCTGACTTGACGCACCACGTGCACACACACACAATGGCAGGGGTGAAGCTTCTAGGCCAGAAGCTTCTGAACCCAGAGCCAGACTGCCTGGGTTCAAATCCTAGCTATGCAGTCATTAGCTGTGCAGCCTTGGGCAAGTTACTCCACCTCACTGGGCCTCTGTTTCTTCATTTCTAGAATGGGGAAGACCATCATGGTACATAATCATGACACCCTCGCAAGGATTAAATGAGTTAATATAGATAAAGAGTTAAGACCAGCATCTGGCTCACGGTAAGCACCTGTTTGTTTATTTGTTGGCTGTTATTATGATTATTGATTGGGAACATTGTTTCAAGCATAACCGAGGCAGGAGCTTACTCTGTGGCAAGCATAACTTGCCTTTGTCTCATCATCCCTGAGGAGCAGATGAGGACACTGAAGCTTGGCAGGGTGTCACCTGCATCCAAGGTCACACACACATGCCTCATTGAGGCCAGTGCCATGATTTCAGGCAGACAGGGGGCTTCCTGGTAGCTGCCCCTGCTCACTTTCCCCTGCCACTCCCCAAGATGAGTTGCAGGGCAGGGGACCCTCCTCTGGGGAGCATCCCAATGTCCCCTACTGCCATAGGGAACACATATCTACTTCCCTTGGATTTAGGTCTCCTGTCTAGTCCTCTCCAAAATGACAAAATGGAGGAAGTCAGAGAATGCAGAGCAGATATAGATAAAATGGGGAAGGATAGGGGTGTGGGTGGGAGGGAAAGTGAGGAAGGGGGGCATGCTCCTCCAAGTGCGGACAGCACTATTCATATTGATCACCTTATTTTCAGGAGCAAATTGATCTTGGCTTTTAACAACTTATCTAGGACAGAGGAGTCTCTCGGAAGCCTTTTCACGTGGTCGGCAGCCTGAGGTACCCGTGCTCGTGAGAGCATAACTGCGAGACGTCCATCCTCTCCCATGTGCCAAGGTCAGCAGCAAAGCCTCCAGCCTCAGCCGTGGCGGGACTGGAAGCTCTACTTTGCTTTTGACAAAGTGATTTTCCCCAGAGGGCCTCAGACCTCCTGGCTGGGGAGGGAAGGAAAGTCATCCAAGACAGGCAAGATGTGGAGATTTGGGAGAGGGTTAGGAAACAAAGACCCCTCCCAGGCGGCAGCACAGAAAAGGTGCCAGCAAGGACGAGGGCCCAAGAGCTATATTTGACCAGACAATTCTGCCTAACCGTCTCCAGAAGACCAGCCCTGGGGAGACCATCTGCCCCTGTGAGAAGAGCCTGTTGCTAAAAATGTCAAGACTATTTACTTACAGGGCAGATGACATGAGCACCTCTCTCCAGTAATTAAACAGCAGGGCGTGCAATGTGGAGTGAACGTCCCCATGTCCCTGGGCAGAATGACCTGGGCACCACAGATGGGGATCTTCGTGGGGTCCTTCTGGTCCCTCCAGCGGTTGCCATGGCAGAGAAGTCTCAGTGGGTGGGCCGGAGGCCAGTGGAGAGGAGAAGGCCCCGGAGCTCCGAGAGATGGGAGCTGGGGCAGGTGCATGTGCTCTCACACTCTGACGCTCTCATACCCTCCGCCCGCAGAGACAAGCGCCATGTCTCTTAATAAACGGAGGGAGGTGAGAGTTATTACCTATCACACGAGCCCAAGATGAAATTTAGCAGCCTGAGGTGCGCCTTCACCACTGATAAAAATCTGTCTCCCTGCCAGCTTAAAGTGCTGCTTAAAAAGCTAATGTATAATTTAAACTGTGCAATTTGGGAATGGGCTTCCACTAGACGACAGCTGAGCCTCTCATGGGTAGAGGGCCCTGTAGAAACAGTGGGGAGGGTTGGGGGCAAGGGTCTGGTTCTTTAAGAGCCATTGACCCAGCTGTGGGGGCTCAGCTGCATGGCAGCCAGACGAGGGGCTGGGGTCTTCTCAGAGGCAGAGCTTCCCTGGGAAACCCCAGGCGTCAAGGAGCAGTTAAGTGACGTGAGAGCCCCCCAACTCTGAGCAGTTCTGGCTGTGGGACAGAATATCATGCGTGTCCCCTGGAGGAAGTGCTGATTGGGAGAAAACTGCAGGTGGCCAGGGGGTGGGCCCCACTGAAAGGACTTCAGGCAGAGGCAGCCCCTCAGTGCCCTTGGTATGGGTTGGATTGAGTCCCTTGGAAATCCATGCCCAGCTGGAACCTTAGAATGTGGCTTTCATTTGCAAATAGAGCCTCCGCAGATTGGTTAAAATGAGGTTATGCTGCATTAGAGTGGGCCCTAACCCAATACTGGCAACCTTATAAGGAGAAGAAAGGACACAGAGGGAAGGAGGTCCCAGGAAGAAAGAGGCAAAGGTTGGGTCAGTGCGTCTTCAAGCCGAGCGACACCAAGGGTTGCCAGCAGCCACCAGAAGCCAGACAGAGGCATGGAATGGATTCTCCCTCCGAGCTTCCAGAAAGAACCTGTGCTACTGACAGCTGGACTTCTGACCTTGGCCTCCAGAACTGCGAGAGGACACCTTTCTGTTGTTTTACGCCCCCCAGCTGGTGGTGACTTTTTGCGGCAGCCCTAGGAAAGGAACAGCCTACTCTGCACTCAAGTCCCGGAGGGCTGCCCTGCTGATGTTCAGATCCGTTCTGTACTGTCCTCGGGGTATTGTGGGCACCTAGTCCCGCCTTGGACAACTCTATGGCTTTTACTACTTACAGTATGCATCCCTGTCCTCCCATAGCTCTGCGGAACACTCGGGGCCAGCATCACCAATCCCATTTTGCAGATGGAGACACAAAGGCCCATGAGGCTGGTACCCAATCTGGCTTTTTGTGCTGCACTCGGCAACATGTAGGATGTGGAATAAAGCTGGATGCATGGTGATTCCCAGAATCCCTCGGGCCCAGCACCCCAGCAGGTTCCTCACTCTGCCTGGCTCATCCTGGCCCTTGACAGGACAAACAGCTGGCATTTACGTCCTGGGCCTCCCCCTTGTTTTCATTGCCCCCCCCCAATAATACCCTGGTCTCTCCTGCATGACAGGGGCTGAGCTCCCTGCCTCCTCCCTCAATGCCACCTCAGCTGCCCCAAGAGAGGGGCCCTTACTCATCTTTGTCTCCCAGATACCAGCTCACTGACTGCAGCCCCAGCTTGGGGACCAAGAGCTGCTTATGACCTGTGGGAGGGCTCCCCCATAGTGGCTAAGGAGTCCTTGCTTGTCACTGGCAAGGTAGGGCACCCTGTGAGCACATTGATAATCATAAAAGGAAGTCTATTGTCTGGGCCAGTTTGGGTACCGGAGGAAAAAAAACAATGTATGAATTGCAATGATTCAAGATTTACCGTATCTGTCAGTGCAGACAGAGGGTTGGCTGGAATTATTGCAGCCGGGAAGAATTGTGTTTTAGGATCTGCCCCAGGTATTAATTTGTGGCGGACTTATCCTGTCAGGAACATACAAGGCTCATGGTGTCGAGAAGTAATACTTTAAAGGGTCTGAACGCCAATTGGCTGGGAGCAGGGAGTCGGAGCCAGGAGGCAGCTGATCCCTTTAGCAAGATTTTTCCAATAAGTTCCAGATGAAAAGCGTGAGGCTGATGAGTAATATCATCTTTGGAGACTCTCAAACTAGATCAGTTTCCATCCATTGTACCAGCCTGTGGATCATCCTCATCCCGACACCCAGAGCAGGGCTAT
Organism: Anoura caudifer; assembly: GCA_004027475.1. NCBI lineage: Eukaryota > Metazoa > Chordata > Mammalia > Chiroptera > Phyllostomidae > Anoura > Anoura caudifer. The sequence goes on along the minus strand of PVKU01008098.1, from coordinate 43,644 downwards.
CTCTCCTGCTCACCAGGGTCTGGCAAGCTGCAGGCTCCAGGGGCTGGCTGGAGGCCTGGACTCCTGAGCCCCGTGTGGAGGTCAAGCCGGGTGGATTCTGCTGGATCCCTTGAGACTCTAAGTCTAACATCCCTCCTTCCTAAAGGTCAAAGGGAAGGGCAGAGACTGGGGTGAGGCCCCTGCAGCCTACAGACTATTCAGCAAAGGGTATTATTCTATGACCCCCAGCCTCCTACCACAGGCTAGACACCACTGTTCTTGCAGCCTAGAGACGAAGTCTGTTCTGTTACTATGACCTGCCAAAGAGTCTGTCACCCTCATCCTTCCCCTCTCCTCCTTGGTCTTGGGGATGTCCAGTCCAATCTGATTTCTGCCGGATGCCACACCCCAAAATGGGAAGGAGTTCAGAGGAGCATGTAGCCTGGACACTCTCCTTTTCAACCCTTTCTAAATTTGCATCTTTTTTCACTCAGAAGGCCTCCCCACCCGGTGAAATGCTTTCCTCTTTCAGCCCCTCCCTTTGGTCCAGGACCCCCTAGAGCTGAAGTGTACAGTGGTGACTGGAGCGGGGTGGGAGAGAAACAGGCAAGAAGCCTGCAGTCCCTGGAGTTCTGCAGGAACCACCAGCACCCCCCTACCTCCCCACCCCCACGACCACCAGGCCCCCGAGGACACAACAGCAAGCTGACACCAGCTGTAGAGAGAACCGCACCAGGAAGGACCTTATAGGAAAGAAGCAGCTAACATCCACGTCGGCCTCGGTGGGGCCTTCCGGCCTTGTAAAGGGAGGCTGTTTAGGGCCTGGCTCAGCTGAGAGGCCTGCTGCCTTAGAGACCACGTGAAGACCCAGGCTGCCTGCATCCTGGCTGATGAGGAAGACGCATGTGGAGAAGCCCAGCTGTGCTGAGTCAGGACTGAGTCCTGCTGGGGCCAGGGCAGCTCCAGCCCAGAGATGGCTGGATATGCTTATGTGGATCAGGAACATCTCTGGAAGTCTGGCTCTCTGTCTGCCCTTCACCTCCAGAAAGTCTTTCTCCTCCATCAAGCCAGAGGAGAAAGCAGTCTCTGCCACGCACCAGGCATTGGGAGGAGAGGAGAAGCCAGTCTTTCCCTCCAAAAGGCTTGCCTGGGGTATATCAGCTCCTGGCCAGTGCCCCAGCCCCTGAGTAGCCCACCTGGGTTCTGAATCTGAAATCATCTATCACTTTGGGGGCTTCCTGCCTGCCCGCCTGGGCATGGTATCTATGTGAGTTGGGCTGGCATGAGGCATGTGGAGAGCAGGTGAGGTAGGGGCTTTGTCCTCGTGTCCTGCTTAACATGCATGGTGGACACTCGAGTTTCAGAAGCTGCTGTTGGGGCAGGGCTGATTCAGCTTCCCCGAGCTGGAGGCATGAGCCGGGGCTCTCTGTGGACAGGAGCTGAGGAATAGTCACTTGCCTTCTTGCTAAAGGCGGAAGCAAGGGCCATTTTTAAACGGTGACCTCAGCCACAGAGCAGATGGGAAGGTCAAACCTCAGTCACAGCCTGTCCATGTGCAGCTGTGATTGGCCAGAAGTTACTCTTCTGGGGCAGCCAGGCTCCCGCTCACCAACGAGCCCGTGGCAGGCACCACTTCCTCTCAGGTGCCTTCCGAAAAGCCACAGTACTTGCTGCTGCCCAGGGAGGGGCAGAAAGGGCTGCAGGGGAGGAGAGGGGAGGTCAGGCTGGTTCCACACTTGACCTTGACCGAGGTCAGAGAAGGCAGCAGAACAACTGTAAAGGATGCGCAGGGTACAGGTGTCCTTGTGGCCAGGAGCGATTTAATGCAAAGGAAAGAACAATTTTCTCACATTGATCAGAGCTATCAAAGGCATGGTTTTAGCCCCCCTGGACACCCCTGTCCTTTGACACAAAGAAAAGGATATTTTTTCTGGTCCCCTGCACTGTGACTTCCAAGCTGTCCCCAAGTGACTCTTGGTCTGTGTAGAAATCTGACGTCCAGTGCACGGGGAAGGGAGGTGTATGGTGGGAGGCAGCGAATGCCCATTCCTGGAAATCAGGTGGGTCTTGTGATTGGTTTGCATGCTCTGGGCCCAGATGCACCCGCCTCCTCAGCAGGAGCTCTACTGGGCTGAGGAAGGATGGCTGGTCACAACCTTGAACCTGATTCTGAGTTTGAAATCAATTGAGAGGTAAACTCAGACATCAGAGAGAGGGAGTTCCAAATCCCAGCTTTATTCCCATAGAAGCTGGATTGGCATGGGTATGGGGCCACAGTGGGCTCCACGTGCTGAGCTGAACTCCCCCCAGAGCAGCAGCCATCACTGCCTTGGAGAAGCAAATCCTGCTCCCTGAGCAGATTGGATGGCAACCTTACTGTGGATCAGAAAGACAGCAAGGCTGGAAGAGGCTGAGCCGGGCCTGTGTGGTTGACCATTCTTCCCAGTAGCCCAACAGACCAAGAGGAGTGAGTGAGAGGGGAGAGGCAGTGAGGGCTATCCTTTATATTCTCCAAGGTGCCTTTGCGATGGAGTGGTTCCTCGCTGTGCGAGTCTGTCGGGGCCTGCATGATGGTAGGCACACCATGCTCTAAATGCCAGGAGCACCCGGGGTCATTGTGACACCACCCCTGCCCATTTCCAAAAGTCGCCTAGACAAGTAGTCTCCACCTACCACCACCCACTGAATATGGAGACACAGACAAGGAAAAGGTGACAACCCACCCTGCCCCATCAGTTTTGGGTAATTCACAGGTTGGGAAGCTCTCCCCCATCACCTGCAGGGTCACCTCCTTGCATTGACCTAGAGAAGAGGCAGGTCTAGCTCAGGGGGTGTGTCTGGAGAGGCTCAGATAACAGGAGGGGAGCGTGGGGTAACTCAGGAGACTACTGATGTTCAGAGGGGGAGCCAGGTGCGCAGAGGACTTTGACACCCACATGTTTGCCCAGGATGCAGAAACTAGGAGCTGTAGGGAGTTCCAGTGTGGGAGTGGCTTGTTTAAGCTGCAGGTGAGACAGAAATGGTTCTGCTCTACAGAGGAGCTGCCTTTCTTCCTTGGCTCTCAAACACCCCGAAATACGACCTTCCCTTAGTGACAAGCTCGGGACTCCCGCACTGTGCATTCCACTCTGCTAAGGATGACTTTTGGGGTTGTCAGTCCCTCCATTCTCCATGGAGGCAGCACTGTGGTCCAGTTCCTCCTCAATGCCCTGGGCTGGGGATGTGGGAAGGAATTCCGTGCTTCATACAGGGTAGAAATCCAGCAAGTGATTGTAGAATGAATGAATGAACGAATTGGCTTTGATTGCCATGCTACTTCACACCTCTGAATCTACCTCTTTACGGCTTAGGTTTCTGGAGAAGCAGGAGCTTTTCTGCTCTGACCCCGGATCTCTCCATTTTGGCCTTTGCTGGAAACAGCTGCCCCATCTCCATCCTCCCCATAAACCTCCCTGGAGCCCCTCTGGCCTCTGTCCACCCCAGTCATGTTGATGACTTGATATTAACTTTCTCTTGCCCTTTTCCTAGCCTTTCCCCTCATCAACTCTGCGCTGACACAAATTATCCAGCTTCCTCATGACCTCTGTTTTCTGTCTGAAATCACCATTTCCTAAACAGCTCCTCCTGGACCTCAACCGTCCTCCCTCTGTCTCCTTCCCCCACCCATCAGCTAGAATCACCCTCCTGCTGCAGGGTTCCCTTCCCCTTCAGGGGTTCACAGCACACATTCGTTCCATTCAAACAATCCCCATCTCTCTCTGGGAAGTCCCCATCTTCCTCCACCACCACAATGAACATTTTCAAAGGCTCCCTAATTTATATATAAATGTGAATGCTGGCCCTGCCTGGAGAGACCCCCTTAATTCACGCTTATTTTAGAGGGTCAAGGGTGATTCACGGGACAGAGGTGCTACTGTTACAGTGGGATCTGGAGATGAGCTTCATCTTGTTTAGGAGGAAATTGCAGAACTTCCTAAGAGGGACAGCTGTCTGCAAATGACATGGGTGGGAGTGAGCTGCCTGTGGCTGGCTGTATTCAAGTAACAGGTGACCTCTGAGAAGCTTTTGAGAGTGAAGAGGGGTGCATTGAAAATGAAAATGACAATTTTATATGGGAAATCTTTGGGGAGGAAGGGAATAAGCAATCCACGTGCCCCATGAGGTTTCAGCCCATCACAGAAGGGGTTGGGGTGGGAGGTGGGGTGCTGGAGCCAGGAGGAGCCTTGGTAGAGCTTCTGTGAGTGGGAGGAAGGAGCAGCAGGGATCCCTGGCTGTGCTGGGGATGTGAAAGTGGAGGATGAGTCAGGATGTTTGGGTTGTGTCAGCAGGAGGGGCAACTGGGGGACCTGTAACCCTGCTCTGAAAGAGGTGCAGACACAGAATTTCTCTTCCTCTTTCGGACTTGGGGGCTGCACTTGCTATGTGTCAGGAGCACAGGCTCAGCCAGACCCCAGGTTGTCATGGCAATGCTGGGGGCGAGAAAGATGGACAGATGTGTCTATACAGAGAGGCATCTGCCTCTGAGGGAAGACCGGCAGCCAGGGACTTTCCCCAGCTTCTTCTGTCTGCTTCTCCCTGCGGCGCCTCTACAGGTTCGTTCTGAGCACTTTTCTTCAAACTCCTCAAAAGAAGAGGGAGGAAAGCCCCTAGCGCAGTGTCTGGCACACCACAGGCACTCCAGAAATCTGTTTCTAAAGAAACAAACTTGATTAGCTTGTATAGGCACTGCCTATGCCCAGATCGCATTTTGCAAAGATGGCCCCAGTAATAGCTCTCATTCCACAGGGTCTTCTTAAAATCTCACCTTGACATTCCCCTCCAGAGCCTCAGAGAACCTCTATGGCTGCCTTGACCAGTAAAATATGTGGAAGTGACACTAAGTGACTTCTGAGCCTACAACTATAAAAATATCATTCACTTCCACATTGCTCCCCTGCAGACCTAGCATATTGATGTTCAATAAATGGCTGAAGGAAGGAGAGATTCAATAAATGGCTGAAGGTGGGAGTGGGCCTTGCAAGGAAGTGCCCATAGCTGCTTTTCTTAAAAGAACACTTGCATTTTCAAGTTTGACCAGTGCAAAACAATCTAAAGCTTTTCCTGCAGGCACTTGATCTTGGAACAGCTGCTATACTGCTCAAAAGCCCAAACTAGGCCATGCACAGAGACCCCCACGTTGGTGTGCTGGCTGTCAGCGCAGCTGAGGGCCCAGACAACTGCCAGCACCTGTTACCAGTCTCGTGCGCGAAGAAGCCTCCAGGCCCAAACTGTTAAGTTGTCCCCCAGCCTTCTAGTCTGCCCAGAAGAGGTCCCAGACATGAGAGAGCAGAGACAAGTTCCTATTGTGACCTGCCCAAATTCCTGACCCACAGACACCATGAGAGATAATAAAGTGATTATTTTTTTAACCCACTAAGTTTGAGGTTGACTTGTTACCCAATAGTAGACCACTATTGAATGATTGCATTGGATACAATCAGCATCCAATATGGAGCAGCCTTGTGGGCCTCCCTTCTGTGTGGCTTGCCCTTAACTGCCTCTGGCTAGAGTGTAGTCTCCCCTGTCAATCAGTTGTTGCCAGGGTAACAGGTCCCCAGGACCAGGTGTGGGAGTGGACCTTTCAAGAAGGTGCCCATACTGCTTTTCTTAAAAGAGAACACTTGCATTTTCAAGCTTGACAAGTGCAAAACAATCTAAACCTTTCTCTTCTGGCTCTGATTCCAGCACCAGTTCTTACAATTTTAGACACATCTGCTATGGACTGTATGTTTGTGTTCCCCCAAAACTCTGTTGAACCTCTAATCCCCAACGTTGATGGTCTTTGGAGGTGAGGCCATTGGGAGGTGAGTAGGTCATGAGGGTAGAACCCCATGAATGGGGTTAGTGCCCTAATAAAAGAGCCCCCAGCTCTCCCTTGCCCCTCCATCATGTGAGGACCAGTCAGAAGATGCTGTCTGTAAACCAGGAAGTGAGCCCTCACCAGACACCAAACCAGGTCTGCTGGCACCTTGATCTTGGACTTCCAGCCTCCAGAACTATGAGAAATAAATGTTTGTTGTGTAAGCTCCCCAGTCTATGATACTTGCTCTAGCAGCCTGAACTGATGAAGACAACATCCTTCCCTGTCTCCACTCTCAGTTTCTCCCTCTGCATAAGGAGCAGGTTGGACAAGGTGAGTTCTTAGCTTCCTCTTGGCTCTAAGTTTCTATGAGTTGATTTGTTGGTGCCACTTTGCATGTAGATTCTGACTCTGACTGTGAGGGCTTCAGTACTTGGTCCAAGAATCAGGAGAGCGGCCAGCGACTCCACGGAAGAAGGGAGTCTCTCTTTCCTTCAGCCATTTATCGAACATTAATGTGCTAGATTCTGGACCTAAGTAATTCATAACACTCTGAATACATTGGCTCTCTTTATTATTTTCTTGTCTCTTCTGAGTGTCATTTGCAGACAATCTAAATCATTATTTAGATTCTAACTTGTCTGAGAGAGGTGATCATTTTCCACGGAAGGGGCTGGCTCATTTGATGGTCACCCTCCTACAAGGAAGGGTGGCCCCAGAGTCAGGTTGCCCGTGGCCTCAGTCTCCCCACCTGTAAAATTTCCCACCAAGGGACCCCAAAGTTAGGTTGGTTAAAGAACGGCAATCTCATACTTGCTTCCTAATTAGGTAATTTGGGAAAGTTTTGCTCTGAGTTTCAGTTCCTTGGAAAAAACTGTCCCCTCTGCAGGAGAATATTCTGCCTTGTACCCCACCTTCCTCAGTCCCAACCTGGCCAGCTTCTACTCATCTCTCAGGCCTTGGCTTCCATAGCACTTCCTCCAGGAAGTCTGCCCTGAATCCCTCCCCACCTGCTGCTCCCAAGGCTAGCTGAAGCTCATGGGCTCTTGTGTGGTAGGTCCCAGGCCTGTCAGAGCTGCAATACACATGTCTCCAATCCCACCAGAAAATAGATGCCCCCAGGAGCACAGACCAAGCCTGCTATGCTTCTTGGTCTGTTCCCAGCCTCCAGCACATCCCCTGGCCCAAAGTGGGTGCTCAATAAATATTTGTTGAACAAAAGAATAGAGCCAGTGCCAATGCCCCTGTCTGCTTCTGAGGACCCAGCGGCGTGATGTATAAGCATGCTCTCCTGCAGAACGGGACACCAGGTGAAGACTTATTATCACCGTTAATGATAACAAGCAGCCTCATGCTTCCAACTTTCTGGCTGGAGGAGAAGCCAGCATCAAGAGGCGACTCGGATCTTACCCAGAGCTGCAAACTTGGAATAACTTGGATGAAGATGCCACTTCCCCGCAGGTGCAGCCTGGGTCCAAAAGAGGGAACAGGAGATAGCAAGGCTCCTAAATTTGGTGGAAAATCTTCCCTGGGAAGACGGGAGGGAGAATCAAAGTAGGTTATTCCACCTGGACTTGGCAGCCCCTCTGTCCCCCCACCCCCTGCACCCTACGCCCTCCCCTGCTCTGCTTTTCTACTTCCTCAAAGAGGGGTGCAGAACTCAGCAGTGGACATAGGATATGATGTGAGGGTGGTTGCGGGGGGGGGGAGGGGGTTGGAAGGATTAGGGTTGTGTTCCCTGATCTGGGGCTGCCAATCAAGGGATGGTTCTTAGTGCCCACTGGGGAGAGAAGGGAGGGAAATGGCATATTGGGTGGTGGTGGGGGATATGGTGAGGAGAGTGGGGCACTTCCCAAGCAATGTCCACCAGGAGCTGGTTCCTCATGGTTTCTAGGACTCTGGAGAGGTAGGGCAGAGCCCTTGGTGTCATCTTGAGGAGACCTCAAGTCATTTTCTGCAACTGGGCTCCAACTCTATAAACTCTCTCCAAATAAAACCCCAGGGCATAATGGGGTGTGAAAGAGAGAATCAAGTGTGGGTATTACACTGTGAAAACCCCTAACTACATGGCCTGGCAAATGAATTAACTTGTTAACAAAATGCATACATCTGCATACATTTGAATACACGAAGAAGATCAGCTTAGACCCAGCCCAGGTCCAACTTGTCCCAGAAGGAGGGAGAGGAGGAGAAAAGAAATGGATCCTAGAAAAACAGCCTGGCCGGCTCCCGAGCCTACACCTGAAAGAGCCTGTGCCTTTGCACGCTGTATTTATAGATTAAACACAAAAAGCGTCTCCCTGCTGCATTAAAAACTACCCATCAAGGCTGAGGACTCGAAGGAGCAGTAAAATCAATCTCATTGCATAAAGACAACAGCAAGCAATTGGCATGACATTTTAAGTAAATGCTACAGCCATTTGTAAATGTTCATTTTCTGGGAGACCCCATCTATTATATGACAGCTATTTTCTTAGCATCCCAGTGTGAATTCAGTCAGTGTACAGATAAGCCCGTTGAAGAGAATGGATATCAAGATATAAAGTGCTATAATATGGACAATTTGTTACCATTGCACCAAGTCGCTCTGTCATTATGTATCTGCCTCTTGCAGGGATTGAAAAACACTTAGCTATTTTTGCAGGTCGGTGTTAATAAGCAAGGGGGTCTGAGGAGGGTGGAGAAGAAGTGGGAACAAAGGCGGCAGCAGTGAGTGGCCCTGAGGTGGGTCACAGATGGCAAAATTGGAGACAAACAGGAGGAGGCTTGCCCTTTCCAGAAATTTCTTCCCCAAAGAGGCCCAGCTGGGAAAGACCATTCCCACCCAGAGCCTGGTTATCAGTCAGGCCCAGTTCCCAGAGGAGAGAGTCCACCAAGCCCAGAGACGTTAGTTCTGGGGCTGACCGCTCTGCTGCTCTTGCTTCCCAGGCACTTGGGGAAGATGGCCCCTTGTACAGGACTGAGGAGAGGGCCCCCTTTCCTGGGGTTTCATCCCCAGCTCCCTGTGCTGCCTGGCAGAGGTGGCCATTTGTGGGATGAGAATGTCCAAGCAGCTGTGCAGCAATCTGCTCTGGAACTGCCCAGCTTGAAATACGGCCGGAGAGAAACTGAGGCTTCCCCAGCCTCATGGGACCTAGTTACCAGAAAACTCCCCTCTCAGACTTTATTGGTCCATGTGCTTCCAGCTGCTCCTTTTTGCCATTCATTCATTCATTCAACAAACACCTGTGGGCCTATCTGGTCTTTGCCCAGGCAATCCTTTCAGTCTCCCTTTTATGACACAGGGCAGGTTGTTTAGCTTATTAACCCTTCTAGGGCACGAACAATTCCCCATGTCTATAGGTGTCTGGCACATAGTAGGATTAGTTGGTGAATAAGTGAATAAACGAATGAATGAATACATGAATGCATCTGCTGCTTAGGTGCTTGTTCCTGGTGGTGGTGGCTCAGCAGGGCCTCCCCCTGGGACTGGAGGATCCTGCCTTTCTCTGGGGTTGGCCTGCACAGAATTCTTCCACAGGGGCATCCCACAGCCTGAGTGTTAACCCAGTGAGCCCGGGGTGAGCACCAGCACGCCACTTCCCTCATCTGGGAAGCAAGGCCACGGGACCTGCAAGAGCCTTTCTAGCAGTTAGATCCTGTGACGCCAGCAGAGATGAGGGGAAGCGGAGTCGAAATGGAGAGAAGTTTGCACCCAGGGTTAGGTGGCGAGGGAAGCAGTTCAAGGGTCTTCTGGTGTCTGGCAAGATTGGGCCTCAATGACGGCGGCTGCTGTTTTTACTACTCAGGACCCAGGTGGGAAATGACGGCCCCTGACAGGGGATTGTGGGGCTTTCCAGAAATGCCCGTCTGGATTCCAATCATCTTCCGGAAGCAGCTGGCTCAGCACTCACCCTCCCAGTGAGAGTGAGGGTCCACCTGGCCTCCTCCCAGCAAACTCCTCAAGGGGTCCATGGTCCTGAAGGCAGGGGGAGCCCAGCCCTCTGAGCTACTTCAGCAATGACCTCCCTAAGCCCTGCCCTGTGACTTCCAGGTCGCTCTCCCTGTGAGTGGGGCAAGTTTCTGTGAAAGTGGGAGGGTGCCCATGTCACAGGCGGTGACTGGGGAAGTAACTGCACAGGGTCCCCGGCAGAGGGGAGGGAACGGGGTCAGGTAATGAAAGGTCGTGTCCTTGCAGGGCCATGCCTAGGCCAGCCTGAGCAGAGAGGCATCCGGCATTTCTGAAGAAACGTATAGGTGCAAAAATCAGTTCTCCTTCTAAGATAAATAAGTGAGCCATTGCCAGCTTGGGTGCCACCAGGAGTACTTAGCTTAATCAAGCAGTGTCATCCCTGAGGTAATTTAGAGACTCCATTCATCACCACTCCTTCATCTTCTCTGCGTCATGGCTGCTAATAGTTCTCTTGCAAAGGCAGGAAGTTGCCAAGTGAACCTTGAGTCACGTCCTCACACCCAAGCAACTGGTTGGGCAGAGGCAGGGTTGATATTCCAAGGGGTTGACAACCATGGAGGCCCGGGGACTGACCAATCAGAAAGGTCACCCATAGCTGCTGCACCTGTTAGGCACAGGCAAACATCGCACTGGGTGGTGGGAAGGTGGCCAGGGGCCCTTCCTTCCCTATGGCTGGAGGTCTTTAAGAACTTCGAATTTACCTTTATATGAGACACCTGGGAAGAAAAACTAGCATGGACACGCTTCCCATTTCATACCTCGGCATACCATTTTCATAACTGAGGCAGGGGAGAGGACTGCTCATCCAATCTATCGTTAGAAAGGACAATGGGTTTTGAAAACTTTCAGGCTGGATTTGAACCCTGGCTTTGTCTCTTAGAAGCTGTGTGAGCTTATGCAAATTTCCCAATCTCTCTGTTGCTCCATGTTCACCTCTATCCACTAAGGCTAATGATGCCTCCCTCACCAGGCATGAGAACATTCAGTGAGAACCCTAGTGGCTAGGACAGACCAACTTTTAGAAATGGAGCCCAGTGACATCAGCAGGATGTCACTTCCTATCAAAATAGGAAGCCCTGGTCCCTTTTTCCCACCACAAACACACCTATTCAACAATCATTCACAGTCGATCCTCATTGTAAGAAGTGGGAGTCAGCTACAGAAAAGTGGGAGGGACTTGCCCTAAGTCACATGGTGGGTCGGAGTCAGGAGTGAAGTCCGAAATCCCAGTCTCACCTCTCATTCCAATGGTTTCCATAGCAACAGATCCCAACCTGGTGATGAGTAACGCTTGATTTTGTGACATCCAGAGTACATATAATTACCTGAAGGCCATCACAAAATAATCAAATTGTATGCTCTACTGCTCTTTCTCTTGGTGGTAATGTCATAATGATTTGACAAAGATGACAAGATGTCAGTTTGGTGCCTAAGGAGTCAGACATCCCAGGTTCAGCCTGTTGAGATGATTTTTGCCTTTAACTCTGAGATGGGAAAAGTTCGAGTCAGATTCACTTGTTTGTGTTTCTAATTAACCTCCAGATGCCCAACTTCAATTGCCCCAGATCCTTTATCTCTAAATGTCCTCTTTGTTTCTCCATCACTCCAATGATCCAGCCCATCGCTTCCATCCTGCAAAACTCTCTCACGCCCCCTTGCCCCTGTCCTCACCACCTACCCCCACCCCCACCAGATCTCAGCCCAGCAGCAAAAACACTGAGGTAGTGCTCCTTAAACTTGAATGGGTGAGTAGATCACCTGGGAAGCTTGTAGAAATACTGATCCTGAGTCAGTAGGTTTTGCAGATACTTATGATGCCTTGTTTCTCACAAGGTTTCAGATATGCTACAAGATGGTACTTTGAGTCTTTGTTCCTAAGCAGCGATTCTCCCACTCTGCCATGCTCTGGAATCACCTGGGAGACTCATTCAAACAGATCCCTGGACCCCATCCCCAGAATCTCCCATTCCGCTGTTCTGGAGTGAGGCCCAAGAATGTGTGTTTTTACTAAGTTCACAAGTGAAGGCTGGTGCTGCCGGTCCGGGGACCAGACTTAGAGATCCATTGGACCAAAGGATGGACGGGGCCGGGGGTGCGAAGAGCCTCCCCATCCCAGTTCCCTGAAGTGTTACATCTGTGCACTGACCCAGTGTCTCTCCATCGGGCACCCCCTGCCCTTGCCTCCTTCCCACATCTTTCCCTGGATGAGGCTTCTCTGTGAGAGCACCTCATACGGCAGTACAGAACCATCCTTGCGTTCATACGCAGAGCTAAAAGGAGAGAAACTAATTTTGCAAAATCTGCACAAAAATCGGCCAAATTTATGTTTTCCCGGCAAGAGAAATGCTGCTGAGTAGAAATAAAATGCAGGATTCCTGGGCACTTCTATTACCTCTTCCTGTCACCAGCAGTGAGTGATGGCGAAAAGTAAGATTGCAAACGGAATCGCTTTTGCTTTACCCAGAACAAACTCCACCAGGCCAAGGAGCCTCCTGCAAATCTGTGGTTCTCCCAAGTGTCCCCGACAGCCAGCCTCTGTGATGGGAGCCAGGAGAGCAGCCAACGAGGAGGAGCGAGCCTTCACCCAGCCCAGGCCCCAGGGGCCCATCTGTCACCTAAAAGCAGGGGCCCCTGCAGGCGAAAGGGAACCCAGTTTGATTTAATACGGTCCATTTTTCTTCTTTGTTTTAATCACAGAGTAATAATAATAATAAACTCGCCTTTATATAGTGTCTTTCATTGCCAGTGTATCACCGAACACTTTACAGATTTAATAATAGAGTTTCGGAAATAAATAATGGGGAATAATAATAGGAAGGATAAATAACATATTTATGGAATTGTATTGTGGTTTATGGTGGTAAACAATTCCTCAGACAGCCAGCAGCGGGAAATTAAGAGCTTTGGTGGGCAGAAGGGAAAAGGAGAGAGAGATGCCTTCAGGTAAGATGTGAGCTGAGCTGGGGGGGATGGGGGTGGCAGAGAGAAGGAAGGGGAGGGGGATACCAGGGGAGCTCCAGGGAGGGTGGGACTCAGGCTTGCAAGTGCCTGTGGAGGGTGGCTGGTGTAGGTGGGATTCTTACAGAGTGAGGTAGGTGCATGCTGTTTTTTAGGGATCAGCCCTGGGTAGGCAGGAGCAGGATATAGGATTGGACAGAGGTAGAAGTCAGGCCAAATAGCCAGGCCTTTACACCCCACCTGGCTAGGTCACTGGATGCAGGGCTGCCCTGGAGGGCAGTGGCCTCAGGCCAGGTGGCTCTCTGCAGCTGTGGCTGTCTGCTGCCTGTATTTCCTGCTCCATCTTTCCTGGTGGGTGTGGGTAGTGGGTTTTCATGTCCCCCGCAGCCACAGCCAGGGGGGTATGGGTCCTGAAACCCAGCTTGGAAAGAAGTCCTTGACAAGAAGGGAAAGGTGTGTGAAAATTTCTCTTCACAGATTGACTGACTCTTCCTCCCTGAGCCAATTGCTGGTGTCAGGCTACAAGCATCAATGGGGTCAGAGGTCAAGGGGGAAGGTGGGAAGAAAGGACAGGGACCTGGCCCTGCTACCAGGCACAAGAGAAATGATCAGGACCTCCCTCTTGGTTTGTCCCCTTGTCAATGGCACAGAGATTGGAGAGTTCATGAGTGATAATATCAACAAGCCACGTTTCCGGCCTGTATTTTTGCCCAACAATAGTCTAAGGGTTTTACATATGTTGTGTTTTTTGGAGATGAGGAAAATGAGATGTGGAGGCTCAACAACTTGCCCAGGAACAGTGAGGAAGGGGTGGCCAAGTCAGGACTCAATCCAGGCCCCATGAGAAATTCACTTCCCTGCTCTATGGAGCAGAGACCAAAATGAAATTGATGTCAAGGGCTCAGGGTCAGGAAGTGTAGCTTTGGCCTCTCTGGACCTGTTGCAGAGGCTGCAGCCCTCCGTGAGATGCCAGCACCGATCTGCAGATGACGTGCAGCTGAGGCCATTGGGCTGGGGACCTGGAGGCAGAAGTCACTGGGGGCAGGGGATGCTCTGCCAAATGGCCCCACACAGGCAGACCTGCCTTGGAGCCAGCTGCTGCCTGGCAGGTGGTGCCCAGAGTGGGGCCAGACCCAGGGAAGCTGCCACTGGGTGGTTCTGTTCCCCTCAGAAAACGCTGCACACACACAGGATTGTGAGCAAGCAGAGCTCCCCTGGCTGGCACCTGACGTGGATGGTCAGTGTGTCAGTCTTCCGTGCTGTCTGGTGGGAGGTGCATCACTCACTTGCAGAGCATGCGTCCATCGCTCCAGAGCATTCCAGTGCCATCCTGAGCAGACGCAACTGTGGACATGGCTGCTGGGGGCAGAGGGGAGGGACTGAGTGCTAGGTGATCTCCTCTCCCAGACTCCCATCACCACCAATTCATTCAATACAAGTTTCCTGAGCACCTACTGTGTGCCAGACACTGTACGATGTCCTCTAGGTATAGCTGTGAATGAGTCAGACCGGGCCCTGCACTCTCCAGTAGTCCTACAGCCAGCCATGGATTTCTCATCAGGCCAAGAGGGCCAGGGCTGCGTGTGAACGCCTGCACTGTGGACATGCATCGTGCAGAGCCTCAGTGTCCAGCCCTGTAACACGCAGCCACCTCCCACATTCGCTGGTTCGGGAACTTGTAGCCCATCCAGCAAAACAGAGCAGCCCGTGAGCCCAGGTCCCCACTCCTGCCTTTAAATGCTGTGCTGTGACTGTCATCACCATGGCATTTGTCACCACTTCCTTTCTGTCAGCGCTGGCAGGTTGTGCCAGGATCTCCTGCTGGGAGTGTTAGAGTCAGACAACTGATTTGCATGTTATTCTTTTTACAAAGCAAAGCTTCCCTCATGTCCTCCATTCCCAGGAGGTAATGACTCCCTCCCCTGGGACCAAGGCCACCTACGTGAGGCTCTCAGATTGTCCCAAGGTTTGGGGAGCTCTTGATGGCAGCTGTGGGCCTTCCCACATTGATCAGCCAGGCCCCCTGTGGGGGTACCAACCAAGGAGTCCTTAACCTCAGAGAGTGTAGAATGAAGCCCGAGAGAGTGTAAATAAGAGAAAGCTAGCAAGTGAGAGCTCTGTGGCAGCCAGCCTGAGGGAGTCTGAAAAGGAAGCAGGAAGTCCTCAGCCTCACCCCCCACCAGACCTGCAGCCCCCTCCAGGCTCATGACAAGCCCCACTGTCACCATTAACACAGGCTCTGAGCCTTGTAGATGTGGCTCCAACCCAAACATCTCCACTGGGGTGAATTTCGGGCAAGGTGCTGATCCTAAGTCTCCATTTTCCTCATCTGGGCAATGGGGATAATCAAAGTAATGGTGCTTTGGGAAGATTGACAAGGTTAATTGGTAACCCCCAAGGCTCAGGTTGAAAGGCTAGCAGTACCAGTCTTTTAACCCACCCTGTCTGAGATCATGGACCCAAATGGGGATCAGAGTGACTGGTTTGTCAGCAGAGGCCCAATGATGCCAAAGCAGATGGACAACTCCATCTGGCCCACAGGCTATATCCAGCCCTGCTGCTGCCTGTTTTTGTAAATAAAGTATTATTGGAACATAACCATGCTCATTCATTCACATATTGTCTGTGGTTGCTTCAAGTGTCACAAGGGCAGAGTTGAGTCATTGCAACAGAGCCTCTCTGGGCCTCAAAGCTGAGAATATTTACTCTCTTGACCTCTACAGAAAATGTTTGCAGACTGCTGCTCTAAAGCCCAGAGCTCCTGAAACTGCTGGATTGAATGGGAGAATGCTCCCAGGGCCAAGGTCAGGGCTTCCCACTCCAGGTCCAAACCTGAGACTCTGCATGGGTGAGAGCCTGGCTGGCCAAGCAAGGTCACTGCCCACCTGGCGGACCCCATCACAGGTGGATTGGAGAGGTGGCACCAGGAGATAGGGCGTGGTGGCCTCCAGGCTGGCCTTAGGGAAGCCAGGCCCTGGCCTGGAGCATGTTGACCATGGGGGACAGGAAGTCCAGCCAGGCCTGCCCTTCTCACCATGTTCTTCCCTGGGCAGAGCCAGGGAGTAGGCGCATGTGACCTGATTGGGGACACAGCCCGGGTGATGTCAGGTTCCGTTGGATAGATCCTGCTGCTCCTCCTTTGGAAGGAGTGAAGTCTTGTCTGCAACATGTTCCTGGAAGGTCCTGGATGGTTCCCCTCCGTAGACCCAGGTGGAAATTTAACTGCTAGGTAGGAGGAGAGGGGCCCCGTGTGCCTCACACACCGTATGTGCTGGAGGAGGCTGGCTCTGCTGTTCATCGAGCACCCACAGCTATAAACCCAAATGTCTCCGTGCTATTCCTACCCACTGGTCCCCATACCGCTTTCCAACACTTTAGGATAAATTATTCCCCTTCCAATATGACAGCTTTTAAAAATATTTGAAGGTTCTTGCCTCAAGTCACCAAGGGACAAAGTGGCAGCTCATCCCACCTGATTTCTAGTAGTTTCCATCAAATGGAGTCACCTGTTTCATTTTCTCAGCATGGAGAAGATATACTGTCAGAAGGGATAAATAAATCTACAGTATATGTAGTAATCCTGCAAACCACAATATTTCATTAGAACAACCTGTTCACAGAACTTTCTGGATACACTGAAACTAAGGCACCAAGTAGACTTTGAGTGCTCAGCTGATCCTTACAGTATTGGGTAAGGAGCAGATCGAACAGGGCACGGGAGGCTTACTTCTGCTGTTGCTTACTCGAGCAATTGAAAGCAGACACCTCCGCGCACCTCCAATGTGAAATGGAAATAACACCCCCCTCCCAACCTGTGGGATTACAGGGAAGCGGCTGTAAACACACTCCAGCCTCCTGACCAGGCACTCGAGGTGGTTGCACCTGGGTTTGCAGACCCACGCTCTGCACAGTGAGTGTAGCCCGTGTATTGCTTTATGTGTATCTTTGATAAATAGCTGTACTTTTATACTCTAATTGGTAACAGAAACAACACCTCAGAGGCCCGGAAGAAGCCCCAAGTCCCAGCTCAAACGGGAGATGAAAGGGTTTCCAATGAGAGGCAAAGATTGTTACAGGAAAAAAATATGCAGGAGGCAGTTGGGAGAATTCTCAGGAAGTGGGGACGAGGGAAAAATTTGTTCTCAAAGACAGGAGATTGGGCCTCCCAGACTTGGAGAGCAGACAGAAGCAGCTGCTTCCGTGGGGTCAGAGGTAGGGTAGGGGCCCAGGAAGTTGGAAGTCAGTGTTCTCGAATATCCAGAAAGAAGGCTGGGGCATGGCCAGGCACAGGTGACAGCCAGCCCTGGAGGTAGCAAGGAAAACATCCCATAAGCTGGCCCCAGAAGTCTCCGCAGCTGCCCTGGTTCCCTTGAGCTTCTCAGCACTCTGACACGCCCTCAAGTCCGTCCTCTCACTCTCCAGGAAAGCAGAGCTGGTGCCAGGACAAACAGCGGAGAGTGCAGCGTGGTTGGTCACTGTCCTGCAGGATGGGCCCTAGAGCTCACCCTGGGCCCTGGGGTTCTAACTCGAGTGTGCAGATTCCTGGTCAGCACGGAGGCAGGGCTGGGACTCTGCCCATCAAACACGCTTCCAGGTAACTCGGTGCTGTGGGTGTGAGGCCCACTTCAAGAAATGGGGCGGGGGTGGGGGTGGGCAGGGAGAGTAGTGTTTCTGGAAGGCTGGGCTTCACAGTCAGCCAAGGGTCCAGGTCCTCAGTGTGCTGCTTACTTACCAGCTGTGTGACCTTGAGCAAGTTGCTTAGCCTGAGACACAGTTTCTTCATTTGTCAGATGGGGATAACACAGCATCATAGGATGGCCAAGAAGTTGCTCTCAGCATCTGGGTTATACTGACACTCAGTCAATAGGTGGGTTTGAGTTGTTACTAACATAGGACCTGGATGTCAGAGACTTGTCAGGAAGAGTAGGGTAAGAGAGGAGGAGCGTGGTCTCATGGCCTCTGCTGTAGGAGATCACCCAAGCTCTGGGTGGCGACCCCAAAGGCAGGGAGGCTGCTCTCCTATCCCTGCAGTATTAGGAAGAGGCAGAGGCTGGTGGCAGGCCTTAGGGGGACTGCACAGGCCCCCCACCTCCCTCCTCTGGGGCCTTCTGGCCTCAGGCCTGTCACAGAAAGATGCCCAGTCAGAGGGAAGCCGGCAGGGACTTGGAAGGGGGAGAGAATTGTTGAGGGCAGGGAGGAGACCAAGACAGCACCCCCACCACACCCCTGCCTTATGGATATCCCAGGACTAAATAAGAAATTGAGCCTGTGCCAAGATGAGGAATGATCCCATGCCGCCTTTTCTTCGTTACCGACCTATTTCAGTGCCACAGCTGCCCGTGCAGCCTGGCAGGTGAGCAGCATTAGTGTGGTGAGTGCGTGAGACTCCCAGAGGTAAGGAGCCTGCCTGAGTCAGCCCTGACTCCATCACGACCCACTTAAAGCCACGGCACTTGGAACGCATGTGTGCGCGTGCACCTGTACTGGGAGGACCTGGGTAAACAGTCGAGGTGCTAATCTGAGAGCCGAATGTACAGAAAAAGCCAGAGGAATCCACCTGGAGGCAGGTTAGCTGGTTGGTACCCACATTTGCCCAGAGCACGTTTCTCAAGCCAGGCTCATCTGACAACATGGGTGGGGTTATCTTGTGGGGGAGGCCATCCCGTGTGTTGTAAGAGGCATAGCAGCACCCTGTCCTCCACCCACCACACGCCAGGAGCACCCTCCCTGAGTCGTGACCACTGGAAACGTCTCCAGTCACTGCCATGTGTCCGATGGAGAAGCCACTGCTGTGGTCTTGATACATCCTCCCCTTGGCCCGGATATGTCTGGAGGAAGCTGGGGCTGAGGGTCTGTGAACTTGGCAGTGGGCAAGGGGATGATAAACAGACACAAGTCCGATTTCCTGTCTGCACGTGACCAGGAGTGTGCAGTTGACAGCATCTCAGAAGGCTTCTGTGTGGAGCCCTTATCGCTCAGCCTTCTCTGACTCCGGTGGGAGAGGACAGCCTGGCTCGTGTGCAGGAAGCTAAGGAGTGAGGGAGCCTGCAGGGACCGGCCCAGCAGGCAGCAGCCTCACCCACGCCCTGGATCTCTGGGGCCCCGAGGTTCCTGGCCCAGCATCCCTGGAAAGGGCAGGGCTGGAGCTGACGCTGGGCGTTCTTTCTGGAGAAGCCACGGGATGCGGGGGCTGAGTGGGGAAGAGAATGTTATCACAGAAACCTGATTTTTCTACACACTCTATCAGCTCCCCATCTGTTTCTTGATTAAATGTATTACTGTGCTCCCTCCCCACATGCCTGCTGCCAGGACGTCTCCGGAGCCCTGATTACATCTGTGGAGAGAGCCTCAAACCTCACAGATGAGCTGGCCTATCGATCAGCCTGGCAGCTGACTTGTGTTTTATAATCTGGACTACGGTGAGGAGCGGCAGCAGAGCTGGGATCTGCAGGGGGCTTCTTACCCCCAAAGAGATAGTCTGTCACCCTTTTTTGCACCTTGACAATGCCAGGCCCATGGCCTAGGTCGACATCAAATATTGATTCCAGCCCCTAAACTTGGGTGCGCTACTACTGCCCCTGCTTGGCCTCATTTTCCTTCTCTTTGTTACTGGGTTTCAGGAGCAGGTGATTTGAAAGTCTTTCCCAGAGCCAATACTCCACAGCCTGGCAATGCTAAGCATGAGCCAGCAGCCAGGCATCCTCTAGGAACTTGTTGGAAATGCAAGCTCTCAGGCCCAGCCCAGGGCCACCGAATAAGAGCCTGCCTTTTAACAAGACCCGCAGGGCTGCATGGGCACAGCTCCGTTCATCTGGCTACTTCGGAGGTGAACTTGTGCAAGAGATCTCTCAAAGGGAATGAGTCACTACATTCTCTGGCCTCAGAAAACATTTATAGAGATTTTTTTTTTTCCTCAAAAGCCTTCACCTTGAAAAGGAACCAGCTCTGAAACTCCAGCCACTTCCTGTGGATGGAGCCCCAAGATGCCAAGAGTCACTCGACCAACCTCAGTAAAAGCTGGGGGTGAAAAGTCAAGCAGGACCCACTTCCTGCCTTCTGGGAACCCCCTCTCCAGTGAGAGCACACAAAGCCCTCCCTCTGGCTGGGAAAGAGGCAGAGAGAAAGGCTCCCAGCCTGTGTGATGCTCACCAAGTATCTTGCTCTCTTCGGGGTCTAACCAAATCCCCAGGGGCTGCACCAGTCTGACTCTCTGAATTCATGTCCTATAATCAATCACCAGAAACTTGGTGGCTAAAAACAACAAAAATGGATTCTCTCCCAGTCCTAGGAGTCAGAGTCTTCAATCTGGTGCTGGCCAAGCCCGGTTCCCTTGGGAGGGTTGGGGACTCTAAGGAACTGTCATCCCTGCCTCTTCCAGCTTCTGGGGGCTGCCAGCCTTTCCTGGCTGTGGTCACGCTGCTCCCCTCTCTGCCTCCTCCACTTCTCTGTGCAGGCAGATCTCCTGCCACCTTCTCAGGACACTTGTCAGGGCCTTCAGAGTCCACCCGGTTAATTCAGGATCACCTCCTCTCAAAATCCTCAACTTCATTACATCCGCAAAGACCCTTTTACCAAATGAGGTGACATTCGCAGGTCTGAATTTGACATGGCTCCCTTCTGGGGACTACTTTTCAGCCGACCCCATGCTCCAGTGAAGGTGTGGCCTCCCTGCAGGATCCTGGTGAGTTACCCAACGTGGCTGAGCCTCAGTCTCCTCCCCTGTGAATGGGGTCAGTGCTTCCCCCAGGGCATGTGAGCTTGAGTGTGCATTGTCATCACCTGGTGGTCTTGCTCAACACAGGGGCCAGGCCCCACCCAGGAGTCTCCCATTCAGCAAGTCTGCGGAAGGCCTTACAAATTTGTATTTCTAGCAAGTTCCCAGGTAACGCTGAGAACCACTGGATTAAATAATGATGCATCTAAGGTGGCTGAAAAGTCCTCACCTCAAGTAAGTTCTGAACAGCTGAACTCTGGTGCACAACCAATGAAAATGGCTGCTCGGGAAATTGGAGAACGGAGCAGCAGGCTTCCAGCAGAAGGCGAGTCCCTGTGGGCAGGGCTATGTCTATGAATCTCCATCCACAGCTTAGGGCTTGTGGTTCAACACTATCCCACTGTCACGGGCCATGAGCCAGGCATTGTGCTGGGCTGGGCCTTGCCTCTATCAGCCCTGGCTTATCCAGGGGTCTACCATATAGGAAGGTATAGAAATCAGATGGAGGAGGGAATGATGATCCCCTCCTGAAGGAGGCCCCGGGGAAGCGGTTGTCCTGGCAGGGTTTAGGGAAAAAATAGACTTGGTAGCTGCTGTGCAGTGAGTAGGCATTCCAGGCAGAGGGAAGAGCATGTGAGGTCGCATGAAACATCAGTGTCCGTTAAGTCCCTGGAGAGCGCAGGAGAGGGTCAGCATCCTCGGTACCAGCTGGGAGGAGAAGAGCCTCTCTCCATTTGGGAGCAAGGACATGTTTCCTGCAGGCAACATGGGGACATTCCAGGGTTTTCTTAGGGAGGGAGACTTATTTAGCTTCGCATTGGGGAAAACTGTCCTGTGGCAGGCAGAGTTGGGGGCGGTTGGATTGAGTGAGAGAGAGACTGCACATAGAAGATCATTTAGGCAGCTGGTAAGACAATTCAGGCAACAGATGATGAGGGCCCAGGCTGAAGCATGTGCCAGGCATGCGTCTGGCTTGATGGATGAAGGTGTGAGTGAGCAAAAGAGCTTATCATCCATTAGGCCAGTTTCACCCTGTTTCAGAAGAGATAGACTCAAGGCCAGTGCCAGCGATGCCCTGGTGTCCTTGGGCCATTTACACAGGGAGCCTTGGCGTTGGCTTCTCTGGGCAGGGCATCCAAACTCCCTCCACACCTCTGTCCCCCTCTCCTCCCAGGAAAAGGCGCATCCTCTGTAATTGCACAGCACATGTTCTGCTGAGCATCCCCCAAACGTTAAACTGGTTAATTTCTGTGGGGATTTTTCTTTAAGCCAGCATGACACAGGCTTTAAATCAATTTGAAATCCATTGTCTACAGATCCACATGGAGCGGGTCTGTGGAGGATGGGCACCAATTATTCTCATCAGTCAATGGGGACAGGGCAGGCTGTGATGGGTTTGGGCCGCAGTGGGGAGACACAGGTTTCCATTATGGTGAAGAAGTTAGAGGCACGAGGTCTCCCAGGAGGGCTGGATGCTCAGTGCACAGGGACACTGCCGGAGGCCACAGGGAAGGGGCCCCAGTGTGGGGTTGAACAAGAAATAGAAAGTCATTTAAAAGGGCTGGGTATGGTGTTGGGTTGGGGGTGTAATCCGAGGTCCCTGCCAGGTTCAATGACTTTGGCCTTGGCTCTCAAGGTCACTTTCTCTAGGATTTCCCCTATTAAACACAAAGTTGATAAAGTAGGAAAGAGGGGCAGGGTCTGGGTGGGGTGGTGGTGATGTGTAGAGGGAAGGTCAAAGAAACTCATTAGCAGCCATTGGCAGCCCACTTTGGAGCTCAAGATCATGGAGAGTATTTATGGATAGAATCAATCTTGCCCCTGATACAAGGAGACAAGCCAAATTCACTGGCACCATCTTTACATCCAAATGGCTCTCTTCTCCTTCAGGATATTGCTCTGTAATAGAGCCCATCCTTGTCGTCCTCTCACCCTAGGGAGGTTTCTAATTTGTCTGCCCTAATGTGAAGGACTCAGGGAAGTTGCTAATTCAGCACCGACCTTGACCAGACCAGCAGGTGGACTGGGGAGGAGGTAAGGAGAAAAGCTTTAAGGATGGGCAGCGAACTTATCTCGAGTAGCCCCCCAATGTGGGGAGAGTTGCAAGCTCCAGCTTTAATGCTTTCAGTCCTCAGTCCAAAAAAGGGATTCCCCTCTCCATCCCCCTGGTAGCCAGGGCCAATCAGGTAACTCAGTGTAGCCAGTCCCAATAGCCAGCACCCAGCCAGATGACTAGACTGAGCCAATCCTGACAATCAGGATCCAGTCAGATGACCCAGCTTGGTCAATCTCAATAGCGAGGGCCCAGCCAGGTGAAGCAGGTTGGCCAATCTCAATAGCCAGCACCCAGCCAGGTGACTCAGTTTGACCAATTTCAACAATCAGGGCTCAGTCAGGTGACTTAGATTGGCATGTAATATATTATGGCTTTGGCTTTGGTGTAGTAAGATGACATTGGGATGTTAGAACTGTTTGCAGGGGTCTGCTGGGGCAATGACCATGTCCAGTGACCATGGTGGCAGAGGTGTCACCACTAGATAGATTCTGCTGCCCACCTTCTAGGAGCCCCCTTGCTCTCTGTTTTCCAAGCTATCTCTTCATCCTCCCATTGACACTGTGAGCCCCAATATCCTTTTAGAACATTCCCTCAGTGTAGGTTTCTGTTGCTTGCAACCAGAACCCTGATGGATTCAGAAGGAAGTCCTTCCAAGTCTGTGAAGGACAGAAAAAGTACATTTGCATGGAGGGGGAATGAAGTGTCCTTTGCCTCTGCCGAAGCTGGAATGCTACTCTGATTTTCCCTCCTACCCACTCCTGCTTTTTCTGCTGCAGTGACTTCTTCCCGGAGGATGAATAATAAAGAATAAATTGATCCTCGTCCCCCCTCCCCAAAGAACGGGAAGCTCTTTTATGACCAGTTCTTGCTGAGGCCCAGCCTGTGCCCCACAGCAAGTCAGAGGTGACAACGAAACATTTCCTCCCCACCCCAAGGGCAGCAGCCTGGTCTCGTTTGTGGCAGTGGCCTTTGAGAAGAAGTCGGTGGGGATGGACCATAACACGTCTTATAGGGCTCGCCCTCTACGCCCAGGTGTTATCCCACGTGCTTTACATAAATGAGCTCACTTCATTCTCTCCTTAGCTCTATGTAGCAGGTAGCGTTATCGCTCCATTTTACAGTTGAGAAAACAGAAGCATGAAGTTGTTAAATAACCTGCCTGAGGTAACCCAGGTGGCACGTTGTGGGATTTGGACCTGAGCAACAGATCGGTGGCCTTGCAGAGAAGCTGAGGAAGGAAGGGGGCGGAGGCCACGTGAGTCACATGGAGCATCAGGTCCTGGAGCCGGTGGGGTGAGGGCCTCTGGCCTTCCCAACGACCCTCCCTAGACTGGAACTGAGTAAAACCAGGTCCCAAGGGCAGTCTCCACACTGACCAGAGCTCAGGTTTCCTTGAGTCATGGGACAAGTTTGATTAATGACTGATCAGTTCCTAATTCGAAAGTGGCTGAGTGGTTGGTGTTGTCATCTCCTGTCAACAGGAGCCCTAACAGGCTTTTCCTCTGAGACATGTGTTGTCTGCTGTGCCAGCGCCATAGCTCCGTGTTTAGAGGCTGTGTGCCCCCCAGCAGCTGGTCCTCGGAGGGCAGGGCCCCAGGGCCAGCCCCCTGCTCCCCCTGGCCTGCTTCAGGTTCATGTACTTTCCCCTGAGAAAGGCATTCAGGCCTTTGTCTGGAACCACTTGCATTAAATTTCAGGAAGGGAAGTGGGTCAATATCTGTGGGTTTACTAGGGGCCAAGCAGAGTAAACAAATGAGCAGATGTCAGGTGGAGTCTCCCTGGCCCTAGACACCTAGAGAAAGTGACCTGGTCCCCTTCCCTCCCACAGGACGTCTTGGCCATGTCCTCACATGCCCCTCCAGTTCTGGAATCCTCTTCCATGGGTTTGACTTGACTTGTGTCCCTTGCATGCTGTCCCTGTCCTAGTCCGTATGGCAAGCAGGCCCTGTCTTATTTCTCATCAAATAAACCAAAGCCACCCCCCCCCTCCTCCAACTTGGGGTTTGGAGGGTTTGAAGCTCTGTATACAGTTCCAGAACTTCCTGGTCAGAAAGGCCTTTAGCCAACGTGATGGCATCGGTTCTCCCCAGACACTTCGTCCTCTGTATGGCCGGCTCCCTCTCTCCACCTTGCGGGCTCCTTCCCTTACTCTTGTCCCAAATCCTCCAATGCCCATCCCTCCGACCTCAAAAGCTAGTCCACATGTTCCTCTGTCGAGCAGGGAAGCTCAGCTGTCCCAGACACCCACGAGAACCCCAGGCCCATCTCGTTGTCTCCCAACCATCGAGGCCCAGAACACAAAGACACCCCATGGCACGAGGTCTACTGCATAGAAGCAGTTGTGATTATACATGGGGAACACCTGGTTCCCTTGAACATATTAATTCATGTAACCTCATTATAGCTCTGTAAGGTGGCTACATCTGGGAGGACAATTAAACTGCAGCTGATAGCAGTGATGAGGGTCGGAGGTCAGAAGAAGAGCTGGGGGAAGGGGTGGGTGAGCCCTGAGCACATGAAGGCAACACAGGCTGAAGGGCAGGTGGGGCGAGAGAGCCAGGCTGGTCAGGAGGCCTGTGTCTTGAACCCCAAGTGCTTCTGGATGCACTGACCTCAGTCCTCCATCTGTGGCTCCAGCCAGATGGGTCCAGACACAGGACATATGGATGTGGCCAGTGGGGTGTAAGGTTGAATGGTAAGCCTTGCCTCTGGCTGCAGATTTGGGGTGTGCTCCCAGCACCCCAGCACTAATGTACTTCTGCATCAAAGCCGATTATCAGATGCCAGGTGGAATGCCCAAGGCTGGATAGTGGGGCCTGGTGCCACCTTGCACCCAGTGTGTGAACAGATATTAGGGCTTGTTCGTGCCGCAGCTGGAGTTAGAGCCGCTGGCACCTCATTGAGGGTGTGGGGAAAACCATGGTTCTGCCTCTCTAAAATTTGGCAGCTGATGGGACATGAGCCCCTGGGTCACCCAAACCATCCTTCTTCAGGGAACGGCCCCTTCCACGCATAGAGCTGTGCCCACACAGCACTCAGGCCAAGCCGCAGGGGAGGGAGCTTCCAGTCTGGGTTTCCCCCAAAGCAGAGCCTCAGATGAAAATTTGATGCAGGCAGTTTACTTGGGGGCTGATCTCAGGAGGTATGTGAGGGGGCAGGAAAGGGACTCAGGGAAAGAAAAACTAATAAAGGGGTGCCGTAGTGAATGAGTTCCTGCTGCAGGCACCACATCCATCCGTGGGGGCCCAGGATTGGAGTGCTTCCCCGCTGGTCCCCCAATCTTGAGCTGAGAATGGCTCCTGGAGGAGAGGAGTGACCCCCAGGACTTGCGGAGATCCCCTTTGAGGGCAGGAAGCCAGGGCAGCATGGCTTTGCATGCAGGTGGGCTCTGCAGCAGCCCAAGGTGCTACAGGTGGGCACTGGCTGTGCCAGCTAGGGGAGGTCCCTGCGGCCGAGGGACATTCAAAGAGGTTAGCCAGGAGTCATTTAGGATGGCATGGCTTCCTTCCCCAGAAGGGCCTGAACAGCAGGTCCTGGGTCAAGGCCCCTTCCTCCTGGTCTCTCTCCACCACCCCCAGCCCAGGACAGTTTGTTTCCTGGGGGAACCGGCCCTGGGAACCCAGCCTCTGTAGGCCAAGGAAAAGGAGAGATGAAAAAGGAAGAGGCCTTAAAATACCCCTTAACTGTTTCAGGATTAGAGATCTGCACTAAATCTCAAGGAAAAGGAGTAATTACACTGTCAGCAAAGGTGATATAATTTTTAAGACTCACTTCCACAGCCGTAATTTTTCCTCATCCTCCCCTTGTCTCCTGGGGGATTTAGGGGCCAATTACCTGTCAGTTTGCTGTGAGGGGCTGTTACCAGGCAGAATGGCATCACCTGCTGCCCCTTCATAAGCCCTGCTCAACAGCAAGGGTGTCTAAGGGTGCCTGGGTGGGGCGGACCTCACAGCCAGGAGGGGGTTCACTGTCTTCAGCCACAGGCGAGTGTCCCCGGAGTTTCGGGGAGGTGCCCAGGAGGACAGCAGAGGCCAGCCCTGAGTCAGGGGATGCCTGCCACTTCGTCCTTTCCCAGTGAGGCCAACCCAGCCAGAGGCATGGGTGTGGGCTGGGGGTCAGGTGGTGATGGGGCAAGGGGCTCTGGTCTCTGGGCAGCAGGGGGTCTTCTACTAGACCCTGAGCCTCTCAGGGAAGGCCACACCCTTTGAGCCCAGTGTAGGGTTGCCTTACAGAGGGGATGTTTTCCCTTTTTTGAGTCCTGGTAACTTAGAGACTTGGGATTTGAACCCATGACTGACTGCATGAGTAACTAATACCTATTCTTCTATGTTGTAACTATCCTCCCTTCTCCCCAACCCATCCCCTTAAATGCAGAGGGTCTGCACTTGGGGTCAGCCCAAAGGGACCCCTGAGCCACGTGACTTTGCACAGTTACTTTCTCTCTCTGTGCCTTAAGGGGAAATGGGCTAAGGATGAAACCCCCTCATCAGGTTGTCCATTATTGTGATATAGTCCTACCCCAGTCTAGTGCTATGTGACCACCGCTCCATGCCTCAGTTTCCCCATCTCCACAATAGGGATGATATTTGGGTTGTTGTAAAAGTTAAAGGCATTAACTTTGAGAGCATTTAAGAAGTTCCCCATGAGTGTCAGACCACATTATGAGTATTTTTTGGCAATTTGCCTCTGATCCCAGGCTTACCTGCCCCTCTACAATGCAAAGTCTTGCAGGTAGCCCACCACCCTCCACAGAGAGAAGTCTCATGACTGTTGATGCTCAACTGTATCCAACCTCCCCAAGCTTCTTGTGCAAGGGTTCCTCCCACCCTCCCTGGGATTTCTCCCTTGGTGACATTCCAGTAACTTTTACTGAGTCTTGTGGATTGGCTTTTGGACACATCCCTATTTGGCTCACCTGCTGCTCGCCTGGCCCCAACTCGGAAGGATCTCCTTCAGGAAGCCCTCCTAGGTCTGTAGGATGCAAGGAGCAAACTGCATCCACAACACATCCCCTGGACACCACTTCACATCCTGATGGGACTTAGTCATGTTTGTTTTCCCTTTTTTGAGTCCTGGTAACTTAAAGATTGAACCCAAGACTGGCTGCATGAGTAACTAATACCTATTCTTCTGTGCTGTAACTATCTTCCCTTCTCCTCATCCCCTCCCCATAATTTCACAGGTTCCAATACATAAAGTCATGTAAATTATTCATTTCTTTCAGTTTTGTGGTCTGGGCATTCTATAGTGTTAGCTTCCCACCAGGGCTGTGAACCTCAGACTGTGGGTACAGCTTGGATTGCTGTCTAGGATGACTAGAGGTTCTCTACTGGAACATCCAATGCAGCATTGGAGCTGGAAAAACTGTCTAATGCATTCTACCTATTTTACATTGGGGAAAGATGAGGAGGCTGGGAAGGTTGCTGATGAGTTAGCTGTAGGATAATGAACAATGGCAGCACTAGAAATTGGGAAGGATTCTTCCATCCACCCACCCATCCACGCACATGTGCTGATAAGACACACCAGGATCCAACGAGCTCCCTTTCCCTCAGCAGGCAAGTCTTAGGGAGCGTTTGAACATACACGGTCTTGGCTATCACCAACCCAGGGCTCTTCCTCCCTCAGAGCCACCATGGACAGTTGTGGTTGAACATGATATAGTGGTTAAGGGCATGGCCTTTGGGTCAGGCCAACCTGGGCGACATCCCAAGCTGGCTGCTTGTGACATGCATGACAGGTGTCATAACCTCAGGTTCTACATCAGTACTATGGAGATTAACAGCATCAGATCAGCGTGGTCATGAAGGAATTTAAATGTGATCAGGCTCATGAAGCACTGGGCACTCAGAAATGCTCAACAAATGGGTAGTTTCTATTTTTACTAGAAAGCAGGAGAGGACACTTCACCACTGTTTTGGTACTTCCCACATTTGGTAGGGTGTGTGATCCCTACCAAATGCCATGTGGGGACACCCAGGTTTCTGGATAGGAAGCAAAGCAGGGACCCCTCCCCTGTACCTGAGGGCCAGCTGCTCACTCCTAAGAACCATGGAAACTGGGTGCGTTAACACTGTACATGATCCAGGCAATGGGGAAAATAAGTGCTAACTTGTCATTTCTTAAAATGAAGTTCTGGAGTTAGAGATTTATAATTGCTAATGAGCCAGGCTAATAATTAGTTGCTTTATAATAAGGGTGATGATCACTCAGACAGAGGCTGTGAGAGCCAGACTCTGGCCTAATTTTTCTCCTGTAATTATGTGACATGCCCAGCCGCCTGGAACTCCTCTTCCCCTTCAGCCTTTCTGCTCCAGCATGATGCCAAGCTCCCATCACCCCCACTTCTGGACCCCAAGGGCCCAGTACCGCCTGCCAGGCATGCATGCTCCATCATCTGTCTCCATGCTGTCCTTGCGACCTGAATCCCCTCTCCCCTTCCTCAGGAGCAAGGTGGGCTGAGGGCTGGTTCTCCCAGGGTGGAAGCTGAGGGGAATGTGCTGAGGGGCGCAGAAGCCACTTGTTTCTGGGCCACTCTCACCCCCACCACCTTGGAGAGGGGATGGCAGCTTCTGCCCTCCCCCATGGTGGCTCTCCTGCAGCAGGCAGAGAGGAGTCCTGAAACTGCCGTGGCTGTATCACTCCAGATGATGGAGCAGAGCAGTTAGCAGGGAGAGAGAGCCAGCTCAGAGAAAAGTCTTCCCAGCTTCTCAAAGGCAGAGGGGCCAAGCCCAGGGTGGGGGCCGGGGGATGCCACAAAATGGCTTAGAACCCATGTCCCCATGACCTGGCTGGTGACATCTCGGGGCCCCGGTTTGCCTGGATGTGAAGTGATAGAGGCATACTAAGGACTAAGGTCTCCTCCAGCACTGAGCCCCTGGAGCAGTGACTTCCAACCTTTTTCACTGCATGGCACATGTAATCTGATTACTAAACTTCTGCAGCACACCAAAAAAAAAATTGTTATTTTTTGCCAATCTGACAAAAATAGGTATAATTTTTATTTGTTCACACTGGACAGCTGTCGTTGTGTTGACTGTCATTGTTTTTTCATTTGACAACCTAAGGGAAAAGAGGTCAGCGCCCCTGACTTACATAGTCAAGTAGTGCATGTTTTATAAATTCTTGCAGTGCACCAGTTGAAAATCAGTGCTCTGGGGGTTGAGGGCTTCTGTGGCAGGGCACAGTTTCTCAAAGAATTAGAGTCCACAGCATATGGCCCCCTGGAGGCATGAAACCTCCAGCAGCCCTTGGAAAGTAAGGGCTCACAGGAAGGGGTGGGGAGCCAGGGGAGCTAATGACAGGGTCCCTCTATGCTGTTTGCTTATGGCCCTGGACTTGGGAGAGCAGATAGTTACACTGCTGAGGGGTAGACCAGATGTCTGAGCAGCCCTTGTCTTTTTATCTGTATCTATATTGAATCAAGCAGGTAAGCCACAACCTGGAGAGTTTGTTCATTTTCTACAGTGGGAATGATTGTCACTTTGCCCCCAACCTGCACCTCCAGGAGCCTCCCAAGGCTGAGGGCGCTCCTATGGCGTGACTGGGAATTAGTGAGAAAACAGATCCACGCACAGACCACAGACAGCACACTAACCTGATGTGGGCTTGTAGCCCGGGGTCCGTGATGGGCTCGGGGGTCTGGGAACCTGAGGGGGGGGGAAATTCTTTATTTTCATTAACCTTAAATAAAATGTATCACTTTCTTGAATTATGGATATAGGCAACAAAGCACAGGGATATCAGCAGCACGTGCAGCTTTTGCACCAATAGAAACCACACAGATTTTCACATTGTGTTACAGCTGTGGCAGATTTTTCAGAATGTTTACGCTCCTCACCCTGGACTCACCACTTTAGCATTGTGTCGTTATTAGACCTGCAGCTGCACCTTCTTTTTAACGTGTTAATAAAAGAGCACATGAATTATTGTATATCAAGTTTTTAAGCTACAAATTACTACAGATTTGGGTTTTTTAAAAGATAGTTTGATAGTCATGTTTCAGTATAATTGCTTTCCTTTGTAATTCTATGTATTTTGTTCTCCCCGCTCCCTCCCCTACCCCACATTCAAAATCCACCCTTCCCTTCCCCCATCCATTCCCACCTTGGGACAGGTTGCTGTGATAGAGAATTGCTTTGGATAGAGACTGAGAATTAATGCTGTGGAGGCTTGACACAGAGGAGGCCAGAACTTGGGAGGGAAATCACAGACTAGGAAGGAGAATACATTAGGGCAAAGGCTGGCCTCAGAGCACTGTCCCTGCTGGACGAGGAGGTGGCTACCTGGGGAACCTTGAGGTATGAGTCTGCTAGACCTGAGCCCACACTCCTGGTTCCCGCCACATTTTGGAGTCTGTGCACGTGGGATTACATTGCTGGATATAGAAGAAGAAGACAGATAAAGTTCCAGGTGTGCCAGGCTGTGGCCCCACTCCCAGCCACAGCTGCTGCGGGATTCCTCCAGGATGGTCGCCAGAATTGCAGAGCATGCCACTGGTGGCCTCTGGGGAGCCACCTGGACAGTAAGGTTTCATGGTGCTGACTCTCCCACCTACTTCCTTCCAAGATAAAGAGCATGTTCTAGGAATATTTTTGTTCATTTTTTAAATACTTATGTTCATTCATTTAACAAATACATTGAGAATCTACTGTAAATAGCTCTTGCTCTCATGAGCTCAGTTTAGAGCTGGGGAGACACCCATTAGGCAAACAGTATGCCCATAATTAATGACAATTAATAAATAACAGTAACAATAATTGATGTTCAGAGCAGTGAGTGACTCTCCTAGAGAACCCCGTGTCCCGGGCAAGCCCGGCTCTCGGTGGGTGCCCGCACCCTGCTCCTGTTGTGCCACCTGCTTCTGACTTGGTTTCACGGAAAATTTCAAGATTAGATTCCCTGGGCCTACCATGGTTACTGTATACCCTGGATTTTTTGGAACAGCTTTGATTTCAAGAATTCTATTCCTTTGCGCCCATAAACCATTGAAATACAAATATTTCAGCAAACAAACACTGCCCCACGTGACCATCACCCAAATATGCCCACACGCAAATTCTCTCTGGCTGGAGGTCCCGGTGTGGGGTCTGGAAAAGGCCTCCCTGGGCTGTTCTACCGCTCGTCCACTCATGCTTCCTCCTCCCTTCCTCCCTTCCTCCCACCTCCCCTCCCTGATCAACCCTCCCATCTGTCTGTGCCCACGCAACTGCAGGAAATGAAAAGTCATTTTGAAGTTAAAGTAAGCAAAACAATGTGGAGGTAAGGCAGCGGTATAAAGAGGTCATATAAATCCATTCTTGAGCCGAATGGGAAAAGAGTGTTTCTTCCCTGCCATTTGTATAGATAATTGAGCACTTTCTGTTCTCTCACCCAGTACAGCCTGTCTTCAGAGACTCTGTGTGCATTGGAGAGGACTGAGTAACTTGTAAGCATATGGAGTAACTGGGGAAGTTAAGTTTGAAGGGAAAACCCTGCTTGGGAGGTGCAGGACGTAGCAAGGAGGCAGCCGGCACCTGCACGGGAGTGGTCTTGGGCAAGGGGGCTTTTGCCTTTGTCTGTCACATGAGAACAAAGATTTTTTTACCAAAGGCAGTTGTAGAATAGTAGACTTCCAGTCCTCTAGGAAACCACCCTCCTTGACAGACATAGTTCATCATGAGGTAGCTGTCATTCATTGAACACATACTATGTGCCTGGCCCCTAGGAAAGCATTCTCATTTAAGCCTAACAGCCCTACGAGCCATGGACTATGTTTTTAATGAGAAACTGAGAATTACAGGGAGGAAAATATCTCATTCAGTATAATAATTGGGTTCAAAATGCCTCCTCCAGGAAGCCCACAAAGATTGGTATCTGCTTTGGTCTAATACCATCAGAGAGCCTTGAGCCTAGCAGCTCCTCTGACAAATACTTGTTGAATGAAAAAAATGGTTGAAGGAAGACACACTTATTTTAATATCACCTTAAAAAGAGCAGATGCTCTCTCCAGATTGGGGTCAAACTGCCCACCTCTTTGGCCCTTGTTCTGTCCTTGTCTGTTTCTCCTGGTCTCTTATCGCCTGTTCTCACTTGTCCTGCCTTCTCCCATTAAGAGCTGGAAGGGAAATACGAGGCTCCAATGCTCCATCCAGCCGCCTCCTCACTGCTGCTGAGAACCATGGCACAGTGTTTAAATCCTGTTAAATAACCTGTTTCCATGGGCAATCACAGTCAGGTTAGTAAATTCCCCGCACGCTCACTTTAGACAAAACCGACATCCTAGGTCCACAGAAAATTGGCCATTGTCCTTTAATGGTGGAATTGAACAGAGCAAATGGTGGCACTTTAAAAGAAAGTTGTCCCCATTCGGGCCAAAAGTTCAGCCTACTGCTCTGGAAATTTTCAGTTCATGGCCCATTTCTCTCCAGGTAGAAAGGAGAAAATAAATACCCTTGCAAGGCAAGTGATTAATTTCAGCCAGAATATCCAAGCCTCCTGCTGATGGCTGGCTTCAGGGCTCTTAATCAGTGGCCCTGGCCAGATCAGGGGGTCCCATCTCTGGGGTTTCCACCTGGCAACTTCTTGGCTGGCACATGACTCTGAGGCCCAGAAGGAATATACTTCTCATGCTCCAGAAGATAGAGAGGCGGTCAACGGCAGAGACTGATGGGTAATTACTCATTCTTTTCCTGAATCTTGGTGGCTTTCACCCAAGCTTCTGTCAGGATCAATACCACTACCACCTCCATGACTTTATTAGGCACCACTGTGTCCATGGCTCTACATTAAGGAGAACACAGAGGATGCTGGTAGGTGTGCATTCACTGGTGAGTTCAGCAGCATCAGTTTGCTTCTGAGGGTGGCTCAGAAGGTGCCCAGGTCACTGGTAGATGGTCCAGGTTTTAAGCCATTCATTTTTATCATACCCATCAGCCCCCAGAAATGGCACCACCTTCCTGCATTTGCCTGAAGCCAGTCGCATCTGCAAATCATCATCTATGGCTGTGTAACAAATGACCCCAAACTTGGCAAGTATTTACTCAATCTTGGTTCAGCAGATTGCCAATTTCTCCTGAGTTTAGCTGGTCTGGGGCTTCGATGGATGTGGACCAGGCTTCTCCGAGCTCAGGAGCTCTCTGAGCTCAGGAGCTCAGCAGCTCAGCTGGCTAGGCAGGGGCCTGGCTAGTCTAGGATGGCTCAGCTAGGTCAGCTGAATGACTGGGCCCCTCTCCATCTGTGTCTCATCCTCCACAGGCTAATTCAAGCTTGTTCCAGGGTGTCTCAGCATTCAGAGAGCAAGAGCCAAAGCTTCATGGCCTTGGAACCAAAACAAACATCATCACTTCTACCACATTCTATTGGCCAAAGCAAGACACAAGGCCAGTTCAGATTCCAAGGGTGGTTCATAGGTTGAATAGTATCCCTAAAAAATTCAAGTCCATTCAGAACTTGAAAACATGACCTTATTTGGAAATAGCATCTCTGCAGATATAATTAAGTTAAGGTTCTTCAAATAAGATCATTCTGGATTTAGAATAAGCCCTAAATTCAATGACTAGTGTCCTTATGAGAGGAGAAGTCACAGGAACAAAGAGACGTGTGAAGTCGGAGGCAGAGCTTGGAGCGATGCAGCTACAAGCCCAGGAATGCCAAGGATTCACAGCAGTTCCCAGGACCCGGGAGAGAGGCCTGAAATGGATTCTCCCCCCAAGGCTTCAGAGGGAGCACGGCCCTGCTGATGCCCTGACTTTGGACTTCTATCCTCTAAAACTGTGAGGGAATAACTGTTATGGTTTAAGCCCCCCAGGTTATGGTCGTTTGACCCAGCAGTCCTGGGAAACAAATGCAGGTGGGAGGTAGACATCTCTTGATGGGAGAAGCTGCAAAGTCACGTTGCAAAGGGTGAGGATGCAGGAAGGAAGAGAGAGGGAGCCACGCTTGCGATCTTGCACCTCGCCTCACCAATCCCCGCTCTGTTCTTGGCGGGCACCTTAAATCTGAAGAGCAGATGCAGGATGCCAGGCGCCAGACACTCACTATACCAAGTGGGTGCTGTTCTGCCCCGGGCTCCAGAGGGAGTGCGGCTGTGGGTGCTGACGCTCCTCAACGCATCTAGCTCCAAATCGCCTCCATCTCAGAAGGGGCTGAGAAAGGCAGCCAGTCAGGAGATAGGGGCCAGCCACATGCTGGGTCCAGCCCTGCACCTCTGGGGCATCTTCAACACCTCTCAGATACAGGTGACCCACAATGAGCAGGCCAGACCCCAGTTTGTCCCTGTGCCCAGGAAGGATCATGCCTTTGGAGTGACTGATGACATCATACGGGAAAGGAGTGTTGGCAGAGGCTGGAGTTCTGGTTCCACAGACACCTCAGAGAGAAGCCTGCTCTCTCAGGAGTTCTGACTGCAACTTCATGGCGTCATCCACGTGTCTCAATACCCATCTGGCATCCACGCTCAGCATGGCACACAAGGGGCTCTATGACCAAGTTCTGCTCTGGACGCCTAGCACGGTCGCTGAGGCTGCTGAGGTGGGCTGGGGCACGGGCTCCGTCAGGCATACCATGGACTGGTGCCTTGGTCATCTCCACCTAGGCCCTGACAGATCACTCGGGGGCCCCTGTGTGGCTCTGCGTCCAGGCTACCACCTGCAGGACCTGGGTCTTCCCTTCCTCCTTCCTGAAAAATTGCTCTGAGTCAGGGGGTGGGTTTCAGTGTTAGACTGCTGAGCAGTCTAACACTGTTCAATGTCCAGGAGCTTCACCAGCAGGGGGCAATGGATAAGTGAACAACAACTCAACCTCATCACAGCTGGTAAAGGTGCCAAGGAGAACTGGGAAAGTGCTGTGGGAGAGGTTACCTGGGTGGGGGAGGAGCAGGGAGAGAGGTGGATTTGAGTTGAGACATGGGGACAGGCGTATACTAGGTCAAATAAAGTCCTCCAAAATTCACATTCTTCTAGGAACCTCAGAATATGACTTATTTGGTAAGATCATTGCAGGCATAATTAGTTAAGATGAGGTCATACTGGAATAGGGTGGA
Source organism: Anoura caudifer (assembly GCA_004027475.1). NCBI lineage: Eukaryota > Metazoa > Chordata > Mammalia > Chiroptera > Phyllostomidae > Anoura > Anoura caudifer. Next base: position 8,125 of record PVKU01008098.1, on the reverse strand, counting down.
CCCTTAGTCCAATATGACTGGTGTCATTATAAAAAAAGAGACACAGCCAGGCATAGAGGGAAAACAGCCACGTGACACCAGAGGCAGAGATTGAGATGATGTGGCCACAAGTCAAGGACTGCCAAGGATTCCAGTAACTGCCAGGAGCCAGAAAAGGCAAGTAAGGATACTCCCCTAGAGCCTTCAGAGAGAACATGGCCCTGCCGACAGCTTGATTTCAGACTTCCAGCCTCCAGAACTGTAAGAGGATAAGTTCCCTTTGCATGAAGGCTTACAGTGGTGCTATTTTGTTACAGCAGCTGCAGGACACTCATACAAGGAGGAGGAACATTCTGGACAGAGAATGGAGATAGTGCAGAGATGCCCTTGGATGATGCAGCTTAAGGAAGCTGGGAGGGGGTGCAGTAAGCATCAGAGACAGGCTGGGGTGGGTGCCTAGCCTAGGGTCTGTGGGCCATGGTAATGATTTGTATTTCCTTCTAAGAACAATGGGGAGTCATCAAAGAATTTTAAAGGAAGAAGATGGTTGGAAGTCCATGTTTAAAATCAGCTTCTCTAGGAAGAATAGATTTGGAAGAGGCAAGAGCTGGCGGAGGACAGCCACTTTGGGAAAACAGTCTGCAGTTCCTCAAATCACTAAAAATAAAGTCACCATATGACCCAATAGTTCCACCCCTTGGTATGTGTGCACCCAAGAGAATTGAAAACATATGTCCACACAAACACCTGTGCGTGAACATTTACGGATGCGTTATTCACAAAGCCCAAAAGGTAGAAACAACACGATGTCCATCAACTAATAAATGGATGAACAAAATGTGGCACATCCACACAATGGAATATTACTTGGCCATAAAAACGAATCAAGTACTGATACACACTTCAGCATCAACTGACCTTGGTAACACCACGCTAAATGAAAGAAGCCAGTCACAAGAGACCACATAGTGTATGATTCCATTTGTATAAAATGTCCAGACTAGGCAAACCTATAGAGACAGAAAGGATATTATTGGTCATTTAGGGCTGGGGGATAAAGCTAGAAGAGCCTCCATGCTCTTCCTCCGAAGCTCAGCAGTTTTTACAGCAGGAGTTCTTCTCTGCTGTAGCACCGTTACTCCTGAGGCTGTATGGTTCTCTGGGGCGGGGCTGTCCTCTGCACAGCAGGGTATTTAGCAGCATTCCTGGCCTCCACCCACTGAACACCAGCAAGACCCCTCCCTCTGGGGATGTGGCAACAAAAAATGTCCCCCACATGTCCAGGTGTCTCCTGGGGGAGACAGAATCAGCCCAGGTTTGACAGGCACTGGCTTGGGACCCTTACTGGGAGGGAGTGGGGAGGTGAGCTCTTTTATATTTATATCAGAACTCTTAACTGGCCCATCTTGGGTCGCTCCGACATCACTGTCATGAGGATACAGCTGAAGAAGAAGGCCATAGCTTCTGGATTAAGAGAAGACCCTACCACATTTCTGGAGACACCGAGGAATATTCAGGAGGTTGGGGAGGAGGTGGACAGTCAGTTCCCAGAGACCTGGACTCCCTGGAGGAGCGGAGTCCAGCTTCTCTCCTTGCTCTCCTCAGCAGTGAGTGTACCTTCCTCCTTGGTCTCCTGTCTCAAGGTGGCAGACAGGAAACCACAAGAGGCTTTGAGGCCAGAAGACATAGGTGTAATTCCACCCACCAGCTGTGTGACCTTGAACCAGTTTCATAACCTCTCTGAGTCTATTTTCTCATCTATGAAAGACAGCTAATAATACCTGGGGTGTTCCAAGATAAAAAAAAAAAAAGAAACAAACAAACAAACAAAAAACGTGTGTGAAGCCCTCAGCACAAAACTCAATATCTGGCAGCTAATATGTTGTGTTCCAACTGACCGTGAGCAAGGCCTGAACCCCTGGAGCCCTCATTTGTCCCATAAGAGCCACGGGAAGAATAGCTGGCTCACCCAAGGGGGCAGAGAGAGCTTGGAGGGAAGATTGTGAGTGAAAAGTGAGGAGTGTAGCAGAGGTGTGTCCGAGAAGAGGACTTTCCATGCTTTTGTGAGTAATTAAAACTGGTGTTCGGTCCACTGGGGAGCCTCGGTGAAAGAGCTGTCACACAATTAGCTTCAAGGGTGGCAGCATTCCCCAGATGTTGGCGCTGACTCTGCTCAGTAGCACTTACATCCCCATTAAGGAGTCGCTGTGGCTGCAGGCAAAGCTGGGCCCACGCTCTCCTTGAAAGAGTCCTCTCTCTCTCTCGGAGATTTGATTTTAATTGTGATTGTTCTTATTCATCTCGAAATTCCTTTGAGACCGTAAATCCACTCTTTCTGCCTTACTCTCTTAATTCTTTGAGGATTAAAGTGATGGAAAAAATATGCTTCTGAATACAGGTAAATGAGCTGGGACTTTGATTGTGAGCAAGAGTTGACTCATGCAAGGGAGGGTCCTGGAAACTGTGCGTTAAAGGGCTCTGCCTCTGCTTTAAAGTTCTCTCGCAGGCTGGGCAACTCCTTTCAGATACTGCTGAAAATCTAAAAGAAACACAATTCTGCCCTTGAGGCGCTGACAGTCTAAACTTTTTAAGGGATGAATGCCAACCCGCTCTCCAGCTCCACATGGAACAGCACAGAAGAGAATCTTCCAGAGGAGAGGTGAGTTTGGCAGAAGAAACTTTGTTCCTACCAATTTTAGAGCCAGCAGAGCCCTGCTTAAAGTGTCCTTCCCCACACCCACCCACTTCTTTATTTGCAAAAATAACTCCTCTTTACTCTTCAAAACCTCTAGGAAGGGTCACCTCCTCTGGGAGGCCTTCTAGGAATACCCCCAAGGCACAAGTTAATCTCCTCCTCTGTACTGTATTTACTTATTGGTGCTGCTGATGTCTGTCTCCCTATTCATTTGAGTTCCTTAAGTATTTTTGTCTCACTTGCCCCTTTGGCCTTTATTTGGCAATTAAATTTGGCAATAGAGTCACTTAAAGGTAGAAACCCGGCCCCATGGCCCCTGGAAGTCCTTGCATCCTTCTGGAGTTTCAGAATTGCTCTTTCTCCATGAGACAAATACTTGGCCATTTAGTGAGGAAAATGGAAGGATAATTTTCTGACCTTTATATGCAAACTGAGATTTTTCTCAGCGGTTAATGATCAAAGGGCTGCCGGGCCTCTCTCAGCCCAGAAGTAGGAGCGTGCGTAGCTGCCAGGCTTCACAAATGGCTTTAGACAGTGAGATAGCCCAGGCCTCCGTAATTAAATTTTTCACATTAATCTGAGTGGGATCTCCCTAAAGTGCTTCCTTTGAGCCCTGCTACCCCCTCCAAGCCGCCATTAGGGTACAGCCTTTGTGAAACAGCTGCTAATGAGCCTCTGGGAAACTGGAAACTGAATGGCTGCCACCTGCCGGCTGGGCATTGACAGTGACCGTGTATGCTAATGAGGGTGCCCCACTGACCTTGAGGGGCACTGTGGGAAGAGCCTGTGTCCTGGCAGTGGGTGGGCCATTTTGTGTTATTCTTTCCACGTTTGGTAATGAAGTTCCATGGGTGAGCTTTGGTCCCTGGATGTTAGGGAAGCTACATTGCTATAGAGTCTGTGCAGGCTTTGAGGCTGGGGGTGGGCATGCACTCTCTTGCCCCAGTGGAGAACTCATTTTTAATCCCAAATTAAGGACCCACAAGAATTGCTTCAGGGAGCTGGTTTACACCCAGATTCCCAGAGTTTGGAGTGAGCCTGGCAATCTGGATATCAAGGAGAGCAGCTTGATGCTGACACTCACGTGACCCTCATGTAGGTGGCACAAGGACCTCTCTTGGGGAAAGCCTGTCCCGCATGTCTGGATGAAAAAAGATGGACAGGCAATGCCGCCCTGTGGACCAGAGGGACCTTGCAAATGCTGCTCATCAGAAAGCAGAATCCATATTGACTTTTTAATTAACAAATGACACTGTGCAGCTGAGACCTTCTCTCTGTCCTCCAACACACTTGGACATCAGCTCTCATTTTGGGATATGACAGAGCAAAATGATTACAATAATTTGGGTAGAGGAAGAGTAAGTTTTCTAAAACCTCATATCATGGGGCAGACTAGATGCCTGGTCTGCGAAATCTTACTTATTCTTCTATCAACCCAAACAGCAAAACATTATTATTATTCCGATTTAAAGTTGAGAAAATGCAAGCTCAGCAAGTTTAACCAACTTGTTCAAAGTTGCACATGTCTGAGCAACAAGGGCTGAAATCCACCTAACCCATGTTCTTTCCATGATGTTCCTCTGCCTCTAAATATTACCATATGGATTCACAATAGACATGCTGGCCCATTTGTCCAGACCCAGCAGGGTTGCCCAGAGTGGACAATGAGACCACGATCATGGTCTTGTACTCACACAGCCATCCATCCATTCAACAAATACTCCTCCCAAGCACCATGCTAGGCATGGGGGTGTCTCAGCAAAGATGGCAAATCCAGGCGCTCCCCTGGCCCCCTGATGCCAGTGACGTCTGTGAATGCTGAGCTTCCACATGGCACCAAGGACTTGCCCAGACACAGTGCTAAGATACTTGCCCAAAGTTCAGCCTGGTTTCCACCTGCACTGGTCTGTGTCCCTAAAAGTGATCCCAGCTCCATGCTAAGTTTCTGCTCAAGAAAACACAATTCTGCCAAAATGTGTTACCCTTTCTCATTTCTCAGTAGCCCTCTCTGTTCACCCGACCTGTTTCCCCTAAAAGGTCATCTTTGTCGTAGTTGAAACTCTTAGTTGAAGACCTTCAGTCATCATTGTGTTAGCTGAGGTTCTCAGTTTATGCTAGAGACTCTCTCCCCTACCATAGCATCTTAATAAAATCTGTCTTTCTACTTTTAATGAAAGCCCCTTGCTGTGTTCCTTCCACACTGGCCCCATTAGAACACAGAGATGAGGTCAGGGAAGGCTCTGGAAAGTGGATACACGTCATAGATGCCATGCTAAGGAGTTAGGCCATTAAGAGAATAAATTTGTTTGTGAAGCCATGATAAACAAGTTAACTTTGTCTTACCTGGGAATGCTGAATATCCACAAGAGCCAGCAGGACCCCCAGGCCCTCTGCTCTGGGTTAAACATCTTAGGTTCCAACAGTTCTTCCAGTGATGTGGTCTGAGCCCCTCCCCATCCTGGTTGTCCTTTGTGGGTGCACTAGGATCGGGGGAAACCTTCAATTCCCAGTGTTGAAGACATAGGCATCCCTCAAAACAAATTGAACTCTGGCCATCTGTACTTTGTTCAGCTTTTCAGAGCATCTGTATTTCTAAGTAACAAGAATTCCCCATCATGGGTCCTGGTGGGCTGCAGGTGATTAACCGCCATCCAGTTCTCCCCGCAGAAGTAGGGTGAGCACACAGGGCTGGAGCCAAGCCCTTCAATACTTCCAGAGGAAACTACAGGATTGAGGGAGCAACACAGGCTCATCAGGGAAGAGGGGAGTCCCTGCAGCAGCGATGGCTGAGAGTGTCCTGGGCTGGGGCAGTAAGTAGTGGTTGTGCGCAGTGCCCTGACCATTGTGTCATCCTGCCGTCTTTGGTTCCTCATTTCTTCAGCTTGGTTCTGACCCTTCCCATCAACTCTGTGAGTGTCCTGCTTTTTTTCTAAAGCAATCTCTTTCTGCAGAAGTTAGCTAGGGTTGGCCCCTGTGGCTTGCAACTGAGAACCCATCCAAAAAGGCTGGGTTCCAAAAAGGCTGCTGGTGGGTGAATACTACGATAGTGTCATCGGCATTCTCAGATGGCCATGGCATGGGGGGAAAGAGGGGAAGAGAGGCAATGGGTAAAGCACTACCCCAGGGGTGTCCAGCCCAGGGTGGCTATGAATGCCACCCAACACAAAATCGTAAATTTACTTAAAACCCTTTTTTTTGGCTCATCAGTTTTAGCTAGTGTTTTTGTATTTAATGTGTGACCCAAGACAACTCTTCTCCTGCCAGTGTGGCCCAGAGACACTTGTGATTTGTGGTCACAGAAGAAAGCCTGCAGATGGGGAGCCTCAAGAAGCTGATGGACACATAGCTTGGACAAAGAGCAAAGGACCAGCATTGGTACTACAGGGAGGAGGGAGCAAGTAGACGGAAAGTGGTACCTACTTTCCTACGAAGCTCCTGGGCAGTTGGTCCTTCCCCAAAGCAACAATTGTCCCCAATAAAGCATCCTGTTGTTGGGACAGTGGTGGCGATGGTTTAATGAAATTATTCCTGCTTTTTCTCTTTCTCCCTTGGCTGGGAAGAGGATTTGCTTTTCTCCCTGTTTCTAATGTTGCTTAAATATCGACAGGGCCTCAGAGAAAAGCTATAAGCAAAATGTTATCACCATATTTCATAGACTCTGAAACACTACCGTTTCTAAGGTGCATCATTTTATGTACCAAGAAAGAAAAAAGAAACCTGTCAGATAAATTATGACATTGATTGTAAATTGTGTCTAATTCTGGAAATGTTAAAATATGAAGAACTCTATCTTGGAATCAATACCTGGTAATAATAATAAAATACTAACCTCAGCTCGGATGTGTGAAGCCCTGTGCCAAGCTCTTTGCCTCTGTTTTTTCACTTAATCCCTCAGGAGCTCTGTGTGTCAGGTGCTATTATGATGCAGCAAACATAAGGCTTAAAAATTTGAGTAAAGTGGTCCTGCAGCCAGTAAATGATGCATGCTGAATCTTGGGCTCTCTGGCTTCTTTGGGGTGATCTGGAGGAAAGGTCATAGCCAAGGAAGGAAGAAACTTGTCTGATTGTCTATTGCTAGAAACACAGATGCTCAATAAATAATTGAAGGGAATGGCTTGTCCAAAGACATAAAAGGTATTCAATTGATTTTTGATGGGGGAACAAGCTCTGCTTCCCTGTACCCCTCATACTTTCTGAAAAATCTAAGTAGAAGTTAATACATGAACATACTCTCCTTTTGAAAAATTAAGGCACTGTAGTTAAAGCTAATGTCCATTTAACCACGGACCTAACCATAGTGCTATCCCCTACCTCCAGCCAGAGGTCACAATACAGCTACTTGGGTTCCCTCCTCCTGAGCGTTTCTATGCCTTCACATATCCATGTAGAAATGTGTACATTTGCACAACTACGGAAAGCATATGTTATCATACTATGGGATTCCCCATTTAGTTTCTTAAAATTAGCTTTACTGAGGTATAATTTATGCAAAGCAAAAAGTACTCAGTTTGACAAACATATACATCCATGAAATCACAACTCCAAACACCAAACAATACAATGTGTCCTCTTGACTATTTACAGTCAAACCCTTTCTCCCACTGCCCACCAGCTCTAGGCAACCTCTGATCTGCTTTCTGTTACCATGGATAGTTTCATCTTTTACAGAATTTCATATAAACAGAACCATACAGCAGCTACTCTCTGGCATCCTTCACTCACAATGTTTTTGAGGTTCATATGATTGTTGTACATATCAGCAATTCATCCTTAGTATTATCAGGTAGAGCTCTATTGTATGAATACACCACAGATTCTTTATCCATTCTGTTGATGGGATTTCCATCAATGAAGCTACTATGAATCTTCACAGACAAGTCTTTGTATGGACATATGATTTCCCTTCTCTTAGGTAAATATGTAAAAGTAGAATTGTTGGGTTATGTGTTGAGTGTATGTTTGGCTTTATAAGAAACTACCAGATTGTTTCCCAAAGTGTTTCATCCATTTTATATTCCTACCAGCAATGCACAAGAGTTCCAGTTGCTCCACATCCCCCGCAACTCTTGGTATGGTGTCTTTTTATTTTTATTTTTTAATTCTTTTTTTAAATTATATTTTATAGATTATGCTAGTATAGTTGTCCCATTTCCCCCCTTCATTCCCCTCTACCCTGCACACCCCCTCCCACCCACATTCCCCTCTTTAGTTCATGCCCATGGGTCATAAGTTCTTTAGCTTCTACATTTCCAACACTATTCTTGCCCTCCCCCTGTCTATTTTCTACCCACCATCTGTGCTACTTGTTCTATGTACCTTGTCCCCCTCTCTCCTCTTCCCTCTCCCCTATTGCTAACCCTCCATGTGATCTCCATTTCTGTGTTTCTGCTCCTGTTGTAGTGGTTTGCTTAGTTGGCTTTTGTTTTAGGTCTGGTTGTTAATACCTGTGAG
>PVKU01008097.1:0-77764 GCA_004027475.1 Anoura caudifer | reverse complement strand
GGGTGGAGCCTCAGGTGTTCCCCAGGGCGGGACAGCCCAGTCGCTGGGTAGTGACGCTGTATGTGGGGGTGGGGTCTGAGAGGAGATAATGGCGGTTGCTTTACTCACTCTCAGATTCCAGTCCCTTTCACCGCTTCCCCTTTGCCTGGACTATCTGCACGTGAATGTGGGACCACCCGGTCAGCCAGCTGCCTTGTGCAGCCTCACTGGTTCTGCACAGTTGCCGACCGGTGCCCGGGGTCTGCCAGTCGCCGCCTGTGCACCTGGGGGCTGCCTGCGGCCCGTCCGCACCTCCGCTTTTTCCTGCCGCGACTCCGCCCCTCTTACCAGTCTGGATGAATCGTTGTTGGACTTCCAAACAGTTTGATTTTCTGAGTTCTGGTTGTTTTCTTGTTTCTAAATCTTTGTTGTCCTTAATTTTGGTTGTGAGAAGAGGCACAGTGCGTCTGCCTACGCCTCCATCTTGGCCGGAAGTAAATCCTGCAGTCTTATGAGGAAGACTTCGTAATGTGTTTGAACTTGATTTAACCGTGATAAACAACCACAGAAGGGTTTAAACAGGGCAGTGACTAGGTCAGTTCTGAGTTACAGCAGTGCCACTCAAACTTTCATGTGCATTTCAATCACGGAGGGGCGGGGGGAACCTTGTTAAAACACAAATTGCGATTATGTGGGCCTGGGAAAGGCTTCAGATTCCACATCTCTAACAAGTTCCCTGGTGACACTGATGCTGCTGGTCCTCAGACGACTACTGCAGCAGCAGCAAGGTTTTAGACAGTGCAATTTCTCTGGCCCACTGTCCCCAGCTGTGTCCACTCACATCTGCAGGCAGGCATGGAGCATTCTGCTCTCCGCTGAATATGGTTCAAGGCCACTGTGGCTCTTGACATGTATTTAGCATCTGTATTTTAGAAGCTATTGAATGAGTATTTGCTCCATGCCCAGCAAAGTACCAGATGCAGGGCGGGGGGCAGGGTGGTTTGGGGAAAGACAAAAGCAAGACATTTTCCTGCCCAAAGTGTTCAGCATCATCCGTGAAGGGGCAGCTTTCCCTGAGCTGCCCTCTGCCAGACCTGTCATAAACGTAGTAAATGAGATCTGTGTCAGCGGTGCTCCCTGGGGCCCCGCCGCTTCTGCAGCCCCATCTAGAGAGGAGCCTGTTTATCCCTAATGGTTGTGTCTGACCTCTAAATCAATTCCCATTCTGATACAACAACTTTAGTCCTCCTCGGCCCTCCTCCCAATTCCAGTCTATGTCAATTTGTAAAACTGGAGGAAGCATATAATGACAGGGGTTACAAGCACAGGCTCTAAAGTCCAGTTGCCTGGGTTCTTAGCCCAACTTCACTACGTATCAGCTGGGTGACCTTGGACAAGTGGCTTAACTTCTCTAAGCTTCAGTTTTCTCATCTGTAAGCTGGGAGTAATAATTCTTCCTAGAGCATGAGGCTTCTGTGAGAATCAGATGTGACGGTGCATGCAAAGTGCAGGCCCAGAGACATGCAGAGAGCACCCAATAAATGTTGGCTACTGTTTTTTATAAATATGAAAACCTGTGTGCATAGAAGCTTATCAAAGCCCTTTGAAAGCCTATATAAGTCTCTGTCATCCTTTATCCACCTGTGATAGCTTTTCCTGCTTGCATTACCCCCGCCTCCCTAACGTTAGGGAGGCAGAACACAGCTTTGGATGGTCAGCACAGACAAGCTCCACTGGAGGAGGCAGACTTTTGGGCAGGGGGTTCCAGCAAACCAAAGCTGAGGCTCCATGTTGGAAGGGGATGCTTTGTGGGTCCCTTCCTACCTCAAGCCATCCCCATAGTGTCCCCTCTATTCAGGGTCACCCAGGCTGCCCCTCCTTCTGGCTGCAGGGAAGGAGGCAGCTTCAATCATTCATCTTAATGTCTCTATTAAGCAGGGTTATGACCAGGACGAGACAAGAAACAAGGCCTTTTAGTGTAAAAACACAGCTCCCAGGGCTTGGCCCCAGGGGACTCCTCCCAGGCCCTGCTGCTGCTCCCAGCTACTGCTGCTGGAGGGCAGCCCAGGCTCCAGATTGGGCAGGAGGGTTCTGCCCTGAGTTCTTTCTCCTCCCTTCCCTTGATCCTTCGAAAGGCCTGCCCAGAGCTTTCCTTTCAAAAAAGAAGATCAATGATTTCACCTTTGGTGGTAGCCACAGGGTCCTCGAGGCTATCTGCGCCAGGCTGCACCCTGACTTGGGACGTTATCCTCATTACCATCTCATCACTCACAATCAATGTGGAGGCAGTTACAGCCTTAGCCACTGGGCCCAGGGTACAATATGGTCTCACCTGGAGTCTGGGCTCAGAGCCTAGAGCCTAGGGGCTAACAGTATTCCTGATTATAGAAAGCCCAAATAGGATCCTAACAAGACCATGCCACAAGTCCCCATTGCTCAGAGAAGGTTCGGGAGCCATCAGTGGGGTGAGCGTATGCTTAGAGCCAGGCCTGGCCTATAGCACAGTAACTGTTGGCCAAGGTGGTCAAGGGTTACTGACTCTTTCAGGATCAGGGCCAGCCCACTCACCTGGAGAGAAAGGCTGGGGCTTCTGGAGAACCAGAATCAAAAGGCATCAACCTAGAACACATTCGAAAGGCCTCAGAAGGAGCCACATGCACACATCCACCTTTCAGAGACATGGAAAGAGTCCTCAGATGAGTAGCTGTTCCCACATGGTAGTAAGGTCACTGTTGCAGCACAAGTCCTTTAGCTTACTGACACAGGAGGATAAGACCATGAATACAAAGAGGTCAAGTTTCAGAAGGGAGAGACAGGTCACCCAGCACAGTTTGCTGATCACAGCCCTGCTAATCCTCAGGACACTGACTTGTTCCCAGCTGTGCTGGTGCTTTTGCTGGTACTGGTTTCTCCTCTGTATCAAGACTAATCCTAAACATGACCTTTCCATGCAGGCTTCCCCGAGGCAGGCTGGCGTAGTAAAGGGCTCAAGCTGTGAAGCTGTTAAAACTGGAGTCACATCCTGGCTCTACCCCTCCTAAGCAGAGTGGCCCTGGGCAAGTGCTACCTAAACATCAGTTTCCTCCTTTGTTCCTAAAGGTCCTAAGGAGTCAATGTGACAGCATGTTCAGCTTAGTGTAGGGCCTGGAACACAGTGGAAGGAGAGATGGGATAGAGGAGAGAATGGAGGATCTCGCTCCTTTTCATGCATAGGAAGGAGACCTCTGTGCCTAGGACGAAGTGGGTATACCCTCCTCTCTTCCCTGCAGGCCTTGGGTGGAGAAGCCTTGACCATGGAGGGGCAAGAGGGGGATGTGGAGGGAATGCCAGAGCAGCTGAGGGCAGCACAAAGTCAGAGTGAGTTAGCACGTTAGCGCTGGTCCTGGGCGCTGCATGAGCCAGGCAGGCTTTTAGAGAGATATCCAGGGAACAAGAAATACCAGCAAGGAAGTTGCCCCATTAATAAATAAGAAGGTGGGAAATTAATGATGGTCTGAAAATGGCTGAGCTACTGGACTCGTTCTTTAAATCTGTCTTTAACAAGAAAAATAAAGAAAAGCGATTTGGCCAATTAGGAGGTAATGAAGATATTGTAGAAATAGTGGCTGACAAAAACACACATTGGCGATGGGGAGGCATCGAGTGACTACCCAGTGACCTTGGGCCTTTCCCCACCCCCATGCCAGAAGAAGGATGCCAATGGAGAGGAGAACAGGGAACACTACAGGACCTGAGAAAGGGCAGGGAAAGAATTAGGATAGGGAGCCTCCAATTTGGGTTTAATTGATGTTTTCAGAGCCTATGTGAGCTAAGCTGGATGCTCACCTTTTGCAACATTATCTCCTATGAAGATTCAAATGATGGAACGAAGGTGAAAAGCAGGGGATGGATAGAGAGAGAGACAAAATGAGGGCAGATGGAGGTGATAGAAGAGAACCCAAGAGGAGCGATTGCTAAGTGCAGAAAAAAGCAGAAGGGCCCTGACATATTTGGGGGGTCTCTTTTAGGGAGTATGCCTATAAATAGGAGAAGGTAAGAGAAAAGGTGGCATGGGAGGAAAGGAGAAAGAGGTCAAGACAAAGTACCTGGAGCCTAAAGGAGAGAGGGCAAGGTACTTAGGTGGAGGAAGGAAAATTAGAGATGGTATTTGGCTGGGGCTCAGGGTAGGAGCGATCATGGAGAGTGGGAGGGAAAAGGGCCATTCTGCTAAGCCGGGGTAAACCACACTGCTTGCTGGCTCTAGCACTCTATCGAGGCCCACCTGTGAGCAGAATGGCAACCTCAGTGGCACGTGGCAATAGGGTATATGGGTCACAGGTTCACTGTAGCAGGGGAGCTTCAGGAAATAGAAGAAGGGTGAGCTAGAAAGATGAGGGTGAGAAAGAAGTCCCAGAGAAGAAGTGGCCTTGCCTCCACGGGGAGAGCAAGGGGGATAGAAGAGGGATCTGGGTGCTGTTCTACGTGTGCCCCTGCCCCACGTCACTGGGACAGTCACACTCATCCCACCCACTCTCTCTGAGGAGCTGGGACATAGCGGGTACCTGCGAAACTATCAGGGGCACAGACATTTAAAGGCGGGCTCTTGGGAAGATCTAGGCATGGAGGTGGGGGAAGGTTTTGAGGAAGACAGTAAGGGAGTAAGAATATAGGTCCATTATAGCTCCTGCCCGCACCCCCTCTTGTGTACCAATAAACATGGTCTTATGAGTAGGAATGGAGTCCGGTGCTCCCTTACCTCTCTCCTGGCCAGGCCAGGATCCACCCTCCCCTGCTGCTTTTGGCCTAACGCCACTGCCCAGGGAAGCAAAGGCCCCCAGTCCCCTGAGAGCGGAGGTGGTCTGGCTTAGGAAGCCCACCAGCTCCAGGATCTGTCCTGAAATCTGGTTCCAGGATTCAGTCCAAAGTGTCTGCGCTGTGACAACACTGACACGGTCTGTGTGCAGGCATGGGGGGTACTGGCAACAAAACTGCAGGAGAGAAAGAGGGCAGCCAGTGATGAATAAGGGCAGCCAGAGCCTTGTTAGAGGGGGGTGTGGAGAGGACGGCCGCTGCAGGGATGAGCCCCAGGTCTGATTTATCATCTTCAGAGCTGATCTGAGTGAGAGGGGTTAAGTAGCAAGTTAATGAAATCCACAGATGCTGCTAAATGGGGAGAGCTAGTAGCACGGTTATAGAGAGGATGCCAGGCAGGAGGCAGGCAGGCAGGCAGACTGGCCAGCCACTGAAGGAGATTCATCTAGAGGGGAGAGAAGATGGACATATTCCAGATGAAGCGAATTCTGTCATTGTTCCTGAAATCTAGTTTTGGCCAGCCAGGGAGGAAGAGGTTAGAAAGCAGGGATGCAGGGAGAACCCAGGTCCTGTCCCAGACACATCCCCAGTCAAGCTTCACAGCCCCTTTCCCCAATCCCAACAGGCTTCAGCAAACACTTACTAGGTGGCCCCTGAGCCCCCAGACAAGGAGGTGAATCAGACAGGGCCTCTGCTGGCTCTTCCCCCCCGGGCTGAGTGGAGAAACAAGTAACTACAGTTCACAGTGATAAGTGCTGTTGAGCAACACAAAGGAGGGAGCAATTAATTCTGACAGGGGAGGGCAGAGAGGTCAGGGTGACATTAAAGCAAGGCTTGAAAAATAAGGATTTTACCAGGCAGAAAAGGGAAAAGAGAGATTCTGGGCAGAAGGAACAGCATGAGCCAAGGCCAGTAAAAATACAAGGGAAGCTAAGGGAAAGGGAGCTGACCTGGCAGAAATGCCTGTTCAGAGAAGGGAGTGGGCAAAGGGAAACTGGCCAAAAGCTCCGTCTGCCTGAGCTCAGCAAGGGGTGGTCTATGCGATGTGAAGCCAGAGGGCAGGCCCAGGTCTGAATGCGCAGGGCACAAAACCCTGGCCAGGAGAGCTGCTGATACATGCCAGTTGCATGATCTACCACTAACAGTGGGCCTGGACCTCCACTTAGGGTTGACACAGGATTAAATAAAATCATCCATACAGCTTTTGGCACAAGGCCTGGCACACAGTAAATGTTTAGTAAATGTAAGTCATTATTATTTTGATTGTTAACATTTCCTGGCTGAACTAAAAAAATAGGGCCACATGTAGGCCTGCGGCTCCAAAATGCACCCAAGGAACCAGCAGAGGAATGGCTGCTTCGGCTACTTTATAAATAGAAACTTGGGCCCTCAAGGCAGAAAGTAATCAATTGCTCTAATGATGAAGTGGGACAAGGTAATGCTGAGATATCAGGGCCCAGAGATTTCTGAGAAGGGAAAGACTGACACATAGGCTATATCAAGAGGAACTTTGAGGACCAGACTGTCAACACCTCTACCCAGACTTCACCAGGGGCAGCTCTTAGAAGCAGAGGAGAGCAGTTTGCATCTTAGAGCCAAGTAATCACGCCATGTTATCCTTCCTACAGCCCTCAGAGCAGTCCTGGGCAGATGAGTGTAGCCTTTCCCCAGTGGCTCTACCTTCTCTACTCCTATCCTGAACAGCAACCTCCCCTTTATAGGGGAGCCTGTCCTAAGGGAAGTGCCAGGGGTATAGTGGCAAGACATCCTGTTTTGCTACTTTTTATACCAACTAGGTATTCAGTGAACATTTGGTGAATGAACTAGCAAAAATCTTGAAGCTCTTCAGCATAGCAGGGCACAGCCATAGCTATAAAAGTCTCTCCCTCCCTTCCCACAACACCCTGCCCCCCACAACCTCTTTCCCAATTCTGTCTCATGGCCACTAGCATGAAGAAAATGGCTAAGAGTGTGGCTATTTAAAAAATAGGCACTGGAGCAAGAATATGCCGGGATTCAGACTTTGCTAAATTACTTACCAACTCTGTGCTTCTTAGGAAGTTACTAAACTTCCCTAAGCCTCAGTTTCTTCCTCTGTTAAATGGGAATAATAATAATGATACCACCTACTTCATAGGTTGTGTGAATTGAATAATTCAAAATAGTTCATGTAAAGAGCTTAGTACAGTGCCTGGTACACAGAAAATAACTTATACAGATGGAGTAACATTCACTAAAATTAAAACAGCAGAGAAAAACACTAGTAGAGAAAACATCTTAATTCTCCCTTTACCTCCACTTTGTATCCCTTCAAAACTTGTCTGTGTGCCTGTACTCCCCTACTGCTGTTGCATGGTTTTTGAGCAGGTCCTATAACTTAATTTTTTAATTATTGAATTTAGAAAAAGAGAAGAAGGGAGAAAGAGAGAGAGAAACATTCACTTTGTTGTTCCATTTATTTATTCATTCATATCATTGGTTGGTTCTTGTACATGCCCTGATTGGAGATCGAACCCGCAACCTTGGTATATTGGAGCTATGTTCTAACCAATTGAGCTACCTATCCAGGGCCCTATAATTTTATTCTTTAATGAAAACTGGGTTCTGAGACCCAAGTCATAAGGTTAGGTAGACCTTGTAACAAACCATCCTAAGGTGGAAGAGATGTGTGTGAGATGGATTATGAGCAAGACTGGAAAGCACAAGCAAGCTGCAGAGCAGGTATCCCAGACTCCCATGTCATCTACCAGAGGTGCACTAGGGCCTCCCCTCAGCCCACACCTAACTTGCATGGGGGAATTCCTTACCACCAGGTAATACTAGGGAAAGCCCAACTTTGGTTCGTGGATGGGTTGACACATTTGGGTACAAGCTGAAAGTGGACAGTGGCTACACTGAAAGACAGGAGTGAGGAAAACCCTTCCAATGGGCAGAGCACTGATCATATACTTTGTGAGGAAAGAAAAGTGATTCACAAGTAAAATATATATGAACTCATGAGCAGCAGTTAATGACGGGGCCAACTGGTCAGGGACCAAGAAGGAGCAAGACTGGAAGATCACAGACAAGGAAGCCAGTTACTAGACACATGAGAATGAGCACAAAGTGTGAAGACTTTGTATCACACATTAATGCCCACCAGAGAGTACCATCATTGAAGGGGAACCAAACCATCAAAAAGAAAATGACTCAGCTCATTGATATCAGCCAGCCTATGTCATTGGCTGCTCCAATATCAGCACAATGAATGCATGAGTGAAGTAGCTATGATGGCAGAGATGGATGGAAATTATGTACAGGCCCAACAGTGTGGGTTCTCACTTACCAAGGCTGATCTATGTACTGCCATTAAATGCTCAGTCTCCAGTATGGCACCATCCATTGAGGAGAGGAGATCAGTTGGCCACTTGGTGGCAAGTTGACTATTTTGGGCCTCTTCCATACTGGAAGAAACAGTAATTCACTTTGATAGGAACAGACACATATTCTGGTATGAGTTTGCCTTTCCTGCCTGTAGATCTTTAGGCTGCATAAACAAATGAAGTCTTGCAGAGTGTTTGATCCACCAGCTTAGGATCTCATATAATACCCACCATATCAGACCAAGGGACCCACTTTACAACAAAGGAGGTGCAAGAGTAAGCCCATAACATGGGATTCATTTGGTTGTATCACATGCTGTCGCATCCAGAAGCTGTCAGCCTAACTAAGCAATGGAATGGCCTTTTGCAGTCACAGCTGAAACACCAGCTAAGAGGTGATATTTTATGAGAACAGGGCACATTTCTTGGATACTGTCTCTCAGTAGGGGGGCATTTTTGCCCCTTAAAGGACATTTGATAATATCTGGAAACATTTCTCATTTCACAACTAGGGAGGAGGAAGGAAGAGGTAGTGCTACTGGCATCTAGTAGGGAGAAGCCAGGTGTGCATCCTATAATGCACAGGACAGCAACCCCCACACCCAAATAAAAATTATTCAATCAAAAATGTTAATAGCACTAAGGCTAAGAGATTCTGTTCTAGGACACAGTATATACATTTTAAATCAAAGATCTTCATATGGAGACATGTACCCAGCTTGGTCCAGAAACCAAGCCCCCACTTAGGATTACTCCAAGTAATCCGCTTGTGGAATATGTGCCACTCTACACCTTGAAAATTTAGAGGAGTTGGTTCCAAGGGGAAAATACTTCTGTTAGGAAACAGTAAGAGTCCCATTGAACTATATGATGTGGCTGATGCCTCAGTTCTTCAGATTCTTCATGCCAACGGACCAAGAGACAAGGAGAAACTCACCATATCTTAGCAGAGGTAGTTGACTCTGATCATCAGGAGGCAGAGGGGCCACTGTTACACAGTGGGAGCAGCTAGGTGATCCACTTGATATTTGGGCATCTGTTGGTACTCCCTTCCCTTAATTTGGTGGTATAAGGACAGGAGCAACAACCCCAGCCCAGGAAGGGCATGGTGTCCTACCTGAGATCCCTTGGGGATAAGAGTCTGGGTCATGACACCAGATCAGCTACCAAGACCAACAGATGTACTAGCTGAGGGGGGAAGGAATATAAAATTGTGAGTAGAAGAAAAATATAAAGGGTATAAGTTGTGATCCTAAGACCACCTGCAACAGTGGGGTCTGTAGTTTATTCTGCAAACCTTCCTCTTTTAAGTTTCCTTTAGAAAGACAGGCTCACTGAAATCCTGGAGAAGATGCTCTCAGAATCTATATAAAAAGTGAATCCAAGTGGTACTGAGGTGGATTGAGGTGGAAGCTGTGATCAGCTGCCTAGATTCCCCTTCTGGAATGAAGGGCTTACTCCTCCATTTGCTGGGAGTGCTGCTAGCTGATAGCTCTCAACTATTCACCTTGTTGGAGGATTGTTGCAGCTGAAGAAAACTTCTTTGTCCAAAGTCCCATCTCTTCCAGGGACAACTTGCATCAATGACTGATCAACACTAGGACATAAAGATCCCACCCATTTTTCCAACTCCAGATCATTTTGAAAGACCATCTCAGCTCCAGATTTCCCTGCAGGACTGACTGAGGCCTCTTTTGGGATTGCATCATAATTCACCTTCTCCCTCTGCCTAGTTTGCTTCCCTCCATTGATGATGATCCCAAAATCACTCTCTAATAAACATCCTGCATGCTAACCTTTGTCTCAGATCTGCTTTCTGGGGAATACAATCTATGACAGTCAATAAACAAATAAGATCTCTATTCATGTTGAGATTACATTTTAGTGCAGGAAACAGGAAAAAACCAACAAACACAGTAAGTAAATCATTAAGTATGTGGGAATGTGATAAGTATGGTTAAGATCTAAGGAATAAAGAAAAAGTAGAGCACACTAAGGAGATCAGTAGGTTCTGGGTATAGGAGTTGGCAGACAGAATGCAGTATTAAATCAGGTATCAAAGCAGGCCTCAATGAGAAGATGAGATTTGAGAAAAATTTAAAGGAGGTGAGAGTTGAACAAATGGATATCTGGATACATATGAAGTAAAGAGAATAGCAAAAGCAAAGATCCTAAGGCAGGAGCCAATGTGTTTCAGGAGCACCTAGGCAGCCAGTGAGGGTAGAGTAGAATAAGCAAAAGGGAAATACAGTGACAGGAATAGAAATTGGAGTGATAATGTGGGGACAGAGAGCCAGACTATGCAGGGCCATTTTAAGGATGATGGCTTTTGATTAAGTATAAAGGACTGTATCTTCCTTCAGGAAGTCCTCCCTGATGCTCTGTAGCTAGATATACTCTCTCTGGTCCTTCATTTATGCTCTTACAATGTCCTGGGCTTCCACCACAGTTGCATTTATTGCACTTTATGATAATTGCCTCATTGTCTGTCTGTGTTACCCACTTAATCGTGAACCCAGTGGGGACATACTGAGATTGCCTTGGTAATAAGGGATAATTGTGAGGCTATAGATAGAAATGGGGAAGTCAAGACATATAGGCAGCCACACAGTGAGACTTCACAGAGACCATAAAAACTGTGAGCACTGGAAGGTTATTCAGGATACAGCATAGTTCTAGAAATCTGGTGTTTTCATTGCTGCCTCTGATGTGTATTCATTGATCTCTACTGTTGTATTTACTATTGTAGTCAATTAGTATTCTGTCCTTATTCCTATAGCACCTAACACTTCCAACTGCCTAGTTTATATTTTCCAAGAAAAAATATGATTGGTTTGACCATACCCCAGTCAATAACTGTTGAGCAGAGCTTTCTTACCAGTCCACTTCATGGACCCCTGGCCAGCCAGTAAGTTGTCTGCCTTTGGGGCAAGTGTCCATCCCTGATCCAGTTAATTGTGCACAGAGAAGTGAAGTTGCTTGATATAAAGCATGGTCTTCTATGCATAAGGAAGCACACAGAGCCCCTTCTCCTGGCAAAGAGTTGTGGATGTGGCAGTTATTAACTCTCCAGTACATATTTCTTTCCAGCTTAGCACAGTGACTGGCAAATGGGAAAGATCAATAAATAAATCAATCTTGTATAAAGCCCACTTCTCCCAAGAGCTCAGCACTGTGCTTGGCACAAAATAGACAAAATAATTATTTTGAAGTGGGAGGCCAGTATATCCAGACAGCACAGAAGAAAGCAATATAGAATAGTGGTTTTGCATGTGAATTTTTTCCACAGACTGCTTGAGTTCAAATCCCAGCCGTCACCCAGCAACCTGTGTCTTTAAGCAAGTTACTTAATCTCTCTGAGACTTAGTTCTGGCACCTGTAAAAGGAAGCCACAGATGGGCCTGATGTCATAGGAGTATTGGGTGCATTAAATGAAGCAATACATATACATAAAGTACTTTTCTGCAGTCCCTGGCTTATGGTGATGCCTCAATAGATAGTGGTATTATTATTTTCCTTTATGAGACTCATGCTAATGAGCATGGAGCTCTAGGCTAAATATTGGTCTGGAAGGCAGTAGTCCTGTCCTACCCTCAGTTGAGCAAATCAGGGTTCTACCATGCACAGTGCTTCCTAAGCACACACTGATTCTGAGACTGTCAGGGCTGTGGTTAACTGGCTGGACCCATTGCCTTCCCTGTGCCCCCACCTACCAGGTTACAAGTAACCTGGAGTTTATGGGTCATCCAGGGAGCTGTTGCTGAGTTTAGCAAAGAAAGCCACTATGAGAATGTACTCCTTAAACCCTTCTGGGTAAGTAATAAATATACTAGTTACTGGGCAAGCAGGGTGCTATACCCTCAATTTCCTAGCCTGAGAGTATTCAGCAGAAAATGGGGGGAGGGGAGATAAAAAGAGAAGGAGAGTGAGAGCACAATGGCCACAGCCAAGGAGTCTATAAGTTATAACTCAGTGTCTAGCCACACTAATCTTTTCCCATCTTTAATAATTTTTTACTTTTCAGTGACAGTTGACTTACAATATTATATTACTTTCAGGTGTACACCATACTGATTAAACAGTTATGTAACTTACAAAGTGATCACCTGATAAATCTAGTTCCCTCTGACACTATACATAGTTATTACAGTGATATCGACTATATTCCCTGTGGTGTGCTGTACATCCCCATGACTATTCTGTAGCTACCAATTTGTACTTCTTAATCTCATCACCTTTTTTACCCATCCCCTCAATTCCCCTCCCATCTGGCAACCGTCAAAATTGTTCTTTGTATCTACGAGTCTGTTTCTGTTTTGCTTGTTTGCTTATTTTGTTTTTTAGACTCCACGTGTAAGTGAAATCATATGGTACTTGTCTTTCTCTGTTTGACTTATTTCACTCAGCACAATACCCTCTAGGGCCATCCACGTTGCCACAGATGGCAAGATTTCATTCTTTTTTATGGCCGAGTCACATTCCATTGTATATAAGCACCACTTCTTTATTCGCTCATCTATTGATGGACATTTAGGTTGCTTCCATATCTTGGCTATTGTAAATAATACTGTAATGAACATATGGAGGCATATGACTTTTCCATTCAGTGCTTTGGGTTTCTTCAGATAAATACCCAGAAGTGTAATTCTGGGTCCTTCTTTGACTGTTGTTGTAGGCTTTGTTTTAAAGTCTGTTTTGTCTGACACAAGTATTGCTATCCCAGCTTTTTAAAAAAATTTCCATTTTCATGAAATATCATTTTCCATTCCTTTACTTTCAGTCTGTGTATGTCTTTCTCTATGAAGTAACCTGTAGACAGCATATGTAAGGGTCTTGTTTTCTTTATTTTTTAAAATTTATTTGAGTAGCTAGACTTGGGGTAGGGCACCAATCACCCGGCTCCAGGAGATGTGGGGAAGGGTCTTGTTTTCTTATCCATTCAGCCATACAGTGTCTTTTGATTTGAGCATTTAATCCATTTACATTTAAAGTAATTGTTTATAGGTATGTGTTTATTGCTATTTTATTTTTCATTTTTTTATCTTTCTTCTTCTTTTTCTTCTTTATTAATACCCTTTAACATTTTTTGTAACACTGGTTCAGTGGTGATGAACTGATTTAGTGTTTTCTTGTCCGGGAAGTTCTTTGTCTGTCCTTTGATTCTAAATGATAGCCTTGCTTGGTAAAGTAAATCCTGGTTGTAGGTACTTGCTTTACATCACTTTAAATATTTTATGTAAACCCTTCTGGCCTGATTCTGTTGAGGAATCAACTGACAGTATTATGGGAGCTCCTTTCGTAGGTAACTAACTGCTTTTCTCTTGCTGCTTTTTAAGATTTTCTTTTTGTCTTTAACTTTTTAGCCTAACTAATCTTAATATATCTAGCAGGAGCCTTTTGGTCACCACCTCTAGTCACACAGGGATCGATAAGATGGTCAATATGAAGATAGTTGTCTGTGTATTTATATGAATATAGACATGTTTGAGATTGGAGGCTCATTCATGGCATGGTGAGGCCGACCTAGCTTACACTCCCTTAAGCCCTGACTCAGGCACGCATACAGATGGCACTAAGAGCTGGTAGAAGGTGAGCTTTTTCTGTGGGACCTACTTAACCAGGAAGGGCTCCCATGGAAGGGATCATGCAAAGTTTTTGGAAGGGAATGAGAGTAGATGCCTTGGCTCCGGGTGTATTGAGGAGGCAAAGTGGTGATGGGCAGGAAGAAGGAAGAGCAAGAGCAGAGGGAAGATGGAGTCACTGTGTAAGCTGCACCCTCCGTAGACTGGGCAAGGCACAAAGAGAGCTCCTGTCTCCACATGAGCACCACAGTGGCCTGTGCTGTGGACAGGGGCCTGAACAGCCTCCCTGTATACAGGGCTTTCTGAGGCAGTATAGCTGGGCCTCACCCTCCAGGTACTCCAACTGCTACAAAGCCTTTGCTCTGCTGATCCCCAAAGAGCACCAAACAGCTATGCCAACTGTCCCTTTGCTGTGCAAATACTGGGTGGCTTTGAGGAACACTTGTCAAAGGAGAAGTTTCTATTAGGAGACCAATTTCCTTTTCTCCCCACTCGTTCGCTCTGAATTTCCTTTGAGGAAATGGTGGTGCCTAAGACACCACCAGGGGGCACTAGGGCCCCTAGGCACCAGGGGCCAAGGAAAATGAAATCCCTGAAGCCTGGAGGCCTCAAGTTTAGGTGCCAGCTTCTTGTATCAGCTCCCTCCAGCAGGAGCTTGGTGCAGCAGATCAGGGAGAATGTGATGCTGGCTTATCTAAAGAGAAACGAGAGGACTGGGCCAAAGAGCCCTATTTCTGTCCAGCCCTACACTACCTGCCATAAAATTAAATGATCACAATGAGTACATTAATTACCTGACACAAATGCTTTAACATAACAAAATTATTAGCCATTCTAGATTTAGTGTTTGTACAGCACTTTATATTTGCAAGGGCATTGCAATAACTTACCCTGCTAAGGGTGCATTTCAGTCCCTGAACAACATCCTAAAGAGTTTCTCCTGGCCAGCCAGCTCTCTGGCCTCTGCCACAGCTGGTCACCTGCCCTTCCTACCTTCATTGACTGCTTTTCGTCTCTACCTCCTCCTGACATCCCCCTCATCTGTTCAGAAGGATGTTTTACTTCAGAGCCATAAGAGAGTTTTCTTTATTTGTTACCAGGTTACCTACCCGATCCTTCATAAGAATTAAAGGGGTCAAGGGCAGCAGCCATGGGCAGAGTTGGCCATGGTGTCCAGCAGTCTCTCTCCTGTTATGCTGGTTGTGGCTAAAATTATAGATACACGATGGGCTCTGTACATAGTAGAAACTCTGAGTTGGGGGCCTGATGTTGCTCAAATTCCACAGGAATTGACTGCATGTCTTGTTATCTCATTTGCAGAGGGTTCACTGCACTCAGACCAGAGCAAGCCCTGGGCCCTCAGGGGCGGACCAGGGAGGAGCATGCATTGAGAGGACTCACCACTGTGCAGATTCAATTCCAGACTGGATGGGGTATCACAGGAAACTTTACTAGTAAAACTTGTTGCAGTTGGCTTGAGTGTGAAATCTGCTTCCCAGGCAGAGAGATCAAAAGCCCAGTTGATGGATGTCTGTGTACCCAGCTCTCCTTGCTTGCTTTCATCTTCCTTTTAGAAAGAGGGGTAAACATTCAGCTAGTGAGCACTGCAGGTGTTCTCTTGAGGAAAGGAATATCATTGAGAGCAGACAAGACCACCAAGGAAGGTGTCTTCGGGGATACCAAGGGTCTCAAGGAGGAACAAAATGGAGGACATTGTAGCAGCAGTTCCAGAATTTCTGTGTAGGAAGTTCTGTGGGGCAGCAGTGATTTGGCTGAAAGGCAGCTGAGGGGGACTTACCTTAAAGCTGCATTTTTATAGCTTATATGATACAGATCGATAACATTTCTTAGCATGTTTGTAGTCAGGCTTTACAAAAGTTAAGAAAATATCAATGTTCTGTATAAAGTTTATCTTAATGCATAGTATACTGGTTAAGATCAGAACTCTGGAGCTGGATTGCTTGGGTGCAAATTCCAACTTCACCAACTAGGTGACCTCAGGCAAGAACTTTAGCTTCTCTGTGATTCAGTTTCCTCACCTATAAAATGTGGATGACTGTAAGT
This sequence comes from Anoura caudifer, assembly GCA_004027475.1. NCBI lineage: Eukaryota > Metazoa > Chordata > Mammalia > Chiroptera > Phyllostomidae > Anoura > Anoura caudifer. Next base: position 61,986 of record PVKU01008097.1, on the reverse strand, counting down.
ATGTACATCACAGACTTGCTATGAGGATTAAGTGAATCAATCCATATAAAGTGTTTAGCATGTAGTAAACACCCTCAGTAAAGGTTAGCTACTATTACTTACTGAGAAGACACTAGGGAGGGCCTGGGGGTGCTTGTAGTGCCCAAAGCAAGTGTTCAAAAGTAAATTTCTAAGACATTCAAAGTGAAGGGTAAATGGGGGAAGGGATTCAAAATTTAGGCTAGGAGTTGTTTGTATGGTAGGGTACTGAGGGAACTCCTGGTCAAGTCCAGAGAATTCCAAAGGGATTATAGAAAGGAGAAGGCTGGGTTCCCTGTAATCAAAGACCCTCAGTCTTTTGGTGTCATGAAGTGGTGAGGGCTGCCTGATACTCACTTTGACTGGACTAGATGTTACATCTGAGACTAGTGGGGAGAATGGTGCATTCTGTTGCTTCTGAGCACAGTCTGGGATGCCCTTGAAAGGCTGTGGAGTGGTGAAGTGGGACAGAGGAAGATACAGGAGAGCCTGGGGTGTGGGAAGACATCTATGGGGTAGGCAGGTTGTCCTGTGTGCTACTCAGCTGGCCTCTATTTCTGGGCTCTGGCCTCCCAGGTGGCAGAAGCATTGACTACTCTAGGGAAGGAGGACACCCGAGTTCCTGGTCTGACTCAAAGTGGTAATGAGGTGGAGATGAGCCCAGCAGGCAGGGAAACCTGGCTCCCAGCTAGGTCCCCAAAAACCCTAGGCTCACGGTCTTGGGGGAGCCTCGGGTACCTTGTCTCACATCTCCTTCTTCAATGAGACAAGAGATTTTGACAAGGCTCCCCTAAAGTCTTTTTTATCAGAGCCCATTTGGGATTCTGTCCCATCTTGTGGTTGCCACCAGGCGTATGAAGGAGCAGGGCTGAGTTCTAGAGTTTTGCTATGACTCTGCTAGGCCCCGGAACATTAAAACTGAAATGACCTGGCCAAGCCCTGGCTCCTCCCCATGCTTCATGGGCAGAGTAGGTTCACCCACTATGTAAGTGAACAAAAAGATTTACACGTTTCTTCCTTGGAACAGCATTTCCAGGAAGCCTGGATTAAAAATTAGAAAGCTAACTAGAAAAGTTCTGACCTTGTTGCTTGAAGCAGTCTGGAGGTTCTTCAGAGACAATTCCGTAGGTCAGGAAAATAATAATAAGACTACAATTTATATGTACTTTTAATGTAAAAAAAAAAGAAAAAATGGGTTTATTTGACACACATATTGAGACAGGCACCCTCACTTGGTGAAGTCACTTGGGCACCTGTCATGCAAAAGACAGGATGCATGCTGAGGTGAGACAAGGACATCCACAATGTGGGGGTTGACAGTGCTGCCTGTGACATTTTGCAGTTAACGTGTGCCCGGTTGATCATATTAACAAATTTTAGCTAAACATCTTTGTAGAATAGACAGTTTTAAAAGATTCCTGCAAAGAAAACATGACTTTTAAATAACACACACACAAAATGCAAGCACAGCAATCACTTCTACTCCCACAAGGAGCTCTTAGTCACATGTCTTACAAGTCTCTGAACTTGACAAATCATAGAGCGTGGTTATAAGGATTATATAAAAATATTTAAATGTCTGCTACATTCTGGGCCTTGATAAATGGTTGATATTATTATAAAGAAAGGTACTGATTGCTAAGCCAAACTGAGTATTAATAAATTAACAGGATAAACAATATTTTGGCATAACATTTTTAAAAGTACTAAAAGTTCCAATTCACATTGGGCTAAGGGGCCAAAGATACAGAGATTAGTTTGGTGTAGACCCCATGGTCTAGAATTTGGAGCTGGCCTTGTCTGGATTACTACAACAGCCTTCTGCCTATTCTCTCTGCCTTCAAGGTCTCCCACTTTTCCCTAGCCAGCTTCCACCTTCATGTGACTGATAAACCAGTCTTCCTCACCACGTTCATCCCTCATTTCCACGCCTAAAAACCCTCAGTAACTCTCTTGTACTGTACAGTTCTGTATCTGTTATACACTGTCTTGTATTGTTCAGTAATTTTTCTTCAATTTAGACTTCTATTCCCAGATAAACTATTGTAGTTAGAACTTACAAATAAGGAAAATAAGGTTGCCCTTGAGAGAATTTAACTTAATCAGCAGGTGATGAAAGGAACCCAATGTCTTCCAGGCCCTTGGGAATCAATACTCGACTACTAATCAGTGGTATTAACACATCTAAGGAAAGAAAGCTTCAGTGTTGTTTGCAGTACAATTTGAAATAGAGGAAAGCCAGAGAGATAAACTTTAGCTGAATGCATCCAGCACCATCAATGAGAGAAAAATATTGGAAACAAGAGAACCCGAACATTTCAATCATTAGTCTTTAGGGCTATTTATTTCCTCTGGCAAGGAGAAGTCCTGCTCCATTATACATTATACAACTCGTATTTCTCTAGTTAAGATATCCAGCATTCTTCTTATTTTGATCTAAAAGAGGGGTTGAAATATTCCCCTCTTTTAATGACTACTAGTTCTGGGAATACCACCAGGGTACTGGTGTCCTAATTCTGCTTCCCAGGTATCTACAGATTGAGATGGGGTGCCTCTGCTAGGGCACACTAGTCAATGGAAAGTTACATCTCCTTTGCTTATGTGAGTCTGATAATCAAAGTCAGACAATATTAGTTTATGGGAATCTGATAGTTAAGTAAAGATCTAAGTGAAAAAGAGGAAACTTACAAATCAGGGGAAAATATAGTAGAATATTTTTTAAATCTTGTGTTTGAAATGCTTCCTTTCAGTAAGACATAAAATCTAGATGGTATAAAGGAAAAAAGTAACAAAGTAAAAAATTTAGACTTCTATGCAATAAAAAACACTATAAACAAATTTGAAAGACATGATAGACTGGGATCATATATTTGCAACATATATAATATAATAAATAAAGGATTACTATCTGCAATATATTAAGAGAACCTAATAATGTATAAGGAAAACACAATCCAATAGAAAAATGGGCAAAGCATCTGAATTAGAAAAGTCACAGAAAGTGTGTCCAATATTTTTGTCTAATAAACATTTCAAAAGTGGTTCAAGTTCACTTTTAAGTAAGGAAATGAAATTAAAGTAGCAGTAACACACCCCTTCCATAAGATTGATACCGTTTCTAAAAGATATATGAGAGGGATATCTCAACTGAAAAAAATTGATAGTCTTGCCCTGGCCAGTGTGGCTCAATTGGTTGAGCATTGTTCCATAAACTAAAGGGTCATGGGATCAATTCCTGGTCAGGACACATGCCTGGGTTTCTGGTTTGGTACCTGGCCAGGGCGCTTGTGAGAGGTAACACATCAATGTGTCTCTCTCACATCTATGTTTCTCTCCCTCTCTTTCTCCCTTCCTCTCTCTCTAAAATCAATAAGCATGTCCTCAGGTGAGGATAAAAAATAAAAATAAAAATTGAGAGTCTTTAGTACAATTGATGATGGTGTGGGGAAACATATTTTCAAATACTGTTGATGGGATACATGTTGATACACCTTCTTTTGTAGGATCATTTGGAAATATCTATCACAATGTGACTCTTGCTATTATACTTGAAAAACAACTAGGGTAAGAATAAAATAAAATTCATAGGTTGCATTTTCTTCCCCTGGGAACCTTGAGGTCATTGCTACATTGTTCTGATGAATGTTCTACTCCAGTGTTTTAATTCATCTTGTACTTAGTTTGATTTCATCTTAAGAGTTTTTTGCTTTTGTTTTTCAGGAAAGGGTCATATGTTCTTCATTTCCTAAACTCTTGCTTACTTGAGAATGTCTGCTTTTGGCTTGTTTGTCTAAGTGACAACTTGACCAGATGTGATATTCTTGGGCTCACTTCATTTCCCGTGAAGCCTTGCAGCCATTGAATGTTGTGTAGAATTCTGAGACTAGCCTGATTCTTCCTTCTTTGAAGTGACATGCTTTTCTGCCTAGATTTCTGAGGAATCCCTTCTTCATCCTTAAAGCTGCAGAACTTAATCAGAATATATCTTGGTTTTAATAGTTCATTATCAGCTTTCTTGGAACATAGTATGTCCTTTTAACGTGTAGATTCAGGTTTCCGGAATTCACACCAGGAAAATTTTCTCCTGTTATATATTTAGACACCTTTTGTTTTTAATTTGTTGCATTCTTTGAGGACACCAATTTTCTTTTGTATCATCTTTATGTGTCTCCCTTTTAAAAAGCTCAAATTTTTTAGAAATTGATTTTCTTCTCTGATTAACTATAATTAAATTAATAATCATTTTGTTCTTTGCTGTTTTGCTTTATCAGTTATGCAATAATGTTGATTTAGTCCCTAATTCATTTCCTCTGCTGTTCAATATCTCTTTTCATCTCATTCTGTTGTTCTTATTATGTTGTCTTTGAGTTCTTTTATTTAATTCACAGTTAAAAATGTTTCTATATAGCACAAACCATTCATGGACAATATTCTTTTTCTCTGGTTATATTTTCCTCAACAGTGCATTCTCTTTCTTTGTAAGATTTTATTTATTTATTTTTAGAGAGAGGGGAAGGGAGGGAGAAAGAGAGGGAGAGAAATATCAATGCGTGGTTGCCTGTCATGTGGCCCCCAATTGGGATCTGGCCCGCAACCCAGGCATGTGCCCTGATAGGTAATGGAATCAGTGAGCCTTTGGTTCGCAGCCCGAGCTCAATTTACTGAGCTATACCAGCCAGGGCAACAGTGTATTCTTTATCTATTTTTTGCATGCCATGTTCTTTTCTTACTTTGTTTCTTTTTTTTCATTTGCTGTGTTATATTTACACATTTATCACGCTGATAATATGAAGGAAACCCTTCATAATGCCTGTCTAACCTTAGTAACCCAAGAAGTGAGCACATATGCAAATAAGGTGGATCAGAGATCTGAGAAAATTGATAAATTGAGGGCTTTTTTTTTTTTTTTTTTTTTTTTTTTTTTTTTTTTTTTTTTTTTTTTTTTTTTTTTTTTTTTTTTTTTTTTTACATTTTATTGCTTTGGTTTAGAATTACCAGGAGAGTGTCTTATAAAATACAGGGGTTAGCAGTCATAGTAGCTGAGTATTCCTCACCCTTACCATGTGTCCTCAAGATATGGATATGCAGACTACCTTAGTTTACCCTCAAACTATAGCTCTTAGGAGAAAGCAAACAAGTCCCCATTCTGTTGTCACCTCCTCAGAGAGTCTTCCTCTGCCTACCTGAAAGGGTAGGCACTGTCTAGTTACTTATTAAAGCACCTAATTTTATGTCTTTGAAACATTTGTCACTATTTGAGAGTGTCTTTTGTTTATTAGTTTAATGTCTTTCTGACCCTTGGACTATAAACTCCATGAGAAAATGAATTTTATCTCTGTTGTAATTTCTGTATACCGAGCATCGAAAACAGGGCCAAAGAAGATCATTGCTGTTTCAAAAAGTATAATATTTCTAATTTAATAAATTATATAGTGAACATTCTTAGTTTACACCTGTTTGAACCATTTAAATGATCTCTTTAGAGCAAATTTCTGGAATTAGGATTACTAACTATATCAGGAGGTATACACATGCTACATTATGTTGCCCATTGCCAAATTATTTCCAAAAAGATTTATACTCCCACCAAAAGTGCAGGTGAGTGCCCATTTTCCTTACCTTCAGTGAGTTTAGTCAATCTTCCTAATCTTTGCCAACCTGTAGGTAAAATACAATAGTTCACTGTTTTATTTGCATTTAAAAATTTTTTGTTTATTGATTTTAGAGAGAGAGAAACATCAATTTGTTGCTCCACTTATTTATGCATTCATTGGTTGCTTCTTGTATGTAGTATGTACCCTTACCAGGGATCAAACCTACAACCTTGGTGTATAGGGAAAATAGTCTAACCAACCAAGTATCCAGTCAAGGCCCACATTTTCTCTTATCCATTTACATTTATTACTTTGTGAATTGTCTAGTCATGCAGTTTGACCTCTTTCTATTGGGTTGTTAATATTTTCTTGTTGGTTTATGAGAGCAAGTTAGATATTTGTTATTAGTGCCTTTTAATTAAGTGTATAAGTTTTTCCCTATTGTTACTTATCTTTCAGTCTTGATGGCCTGTCTTGTTACATAAAATGTTTACATTTCTATGGTTACTATTTTTCCTTTATGACTCTGGCTTAGGGGAAATGTTTTGAAAGGCTTTCTTCACCTCCAAGATTATACAGACATTTTTAAATGTTTTCTTGAAGTATTTTTATGATATTATTTTTCCCCTTTGGGTCTAAGGAGTGAGGTAGGGATAGAGTTTTATTTATTCTAAATGGCTGGCCAGTTATCCCAAAATCATTTACTGAATAATTCAACATATCTGCACTGATTAGCATTTATTGACTATTGTGTGCCAGACACTTACCAAATCCCTTACATACATAATCACGTTTAATCCTTACATCAAGAGGCAGCATAATTAGATTTGTCATCAATGTCCAAAATAGATTGGAGGGGGGAAAGAATGATTGCAAGAAAACCAGTTATTTAAGTGACCCAGGCAACAGGCTCCTTTGAAGTTCTACACTCTTATCACTTACAGGTTATGGCACATGGCAGATAGTGAGTAAAACTTGTGAAATGAAAAATGAGAGTGATTTGTACCAGAGAAGTGGCAGTAGAAGTGGAGAAAAGAAGACAAACTTTGAGAAATAGTTTAGAAATAGAATGAATAGATCTTAGCGATTATTTAAATATGATGTGAGAGAGGGAAGATATGAGAGGGAGATGTTAAAGATGACTCAGATTTCTGGAAGGAATAGAATTAATGGGAAAGTGATGAGTTCACTCTTGAACATGCTGAATTGGAGGTACTTTGGAGATATTGGAGATACTCATTTGAAGATATCAAGTAAACAGGTACATTCTTTTGGAGCTCAAACAACAATTCTAATTCAAGGTATGAATTTGAGGAACAAAAGCATACTGATAGTAATTGAAGCTACAGGAAGAGTTGAGATTACTAAGCAAAGTATTGAATGAAAAGAGAAGAGCTTTGAGTGCAGGCAAGTCCTTTAAACACCAGTAATTAAAAGTTTAGTAGCAGAGGAGGGAGGAGCCAGTAAAAATGTCTGTGAAAGAGCTGCTGAAAAAATAAAACAATGAAAGAGTGTATTCAAGGAGAGAATTCAGGTTAATTCTAAGAGTGAATGAAATGATGGACCATAAACACCAAGATAGAGAAATAAAGAATCGAAGACAGGAAGGGAGTAATCGAAAGAAGGTGAAGGGATCAATAATCTAATATTCAATGGAAGGGAGTAACAATTGCAGTTGGGCTAGTTTAATAAGCAAGCTCAGAGGACAGGTGATTGTATTGAGAAAATGGACTGTAAGAATTAGTGATCTGAGAAGCAGAGAAAGTGGAGAGGTTTCAGGTGATGAAGACAAGGTTCAGGGAGTGACTGGTGGAGATAGGTGGTCAGGCAGCATTAGCATTGTAGGAGGACATTGGAGATTAGGTAGGTCTTTCTCTGAAGTCACTTAGGATGAGGGCAGGACTTGTGGTACAAGAGAAGACAGAAATTCCAATGTCCTCTGTGAACTATGAGCACACAGGAGGTGGTTAGATTACAATGACCAACTAGGGAGTGGGTGGCAAGGGTTTTAATAAAAGGGCAGAGAAGTAGTGGACTCTTAGTAGCACTGGGGAGTATCCTCATCTCCTGCACTATATAGGTGTGAGAACCTGAGCAGACTTCACTGAAGGGTGCTGCAAGGAAATAGCAGAGAGCCAGGTTTGGATAAGGCAAGAAGTGGAAGAAACATTCAGAGAAGTGATTGAGGGCATAGAGGAGGTAGAATTCCAGAGGGCAAACAGAAGGTTTTGGCAGGGGAGAAGAAGGGGATTGTATTAGGTCTAAGGGACTTTAGGGATTTTAGGGATGACAGTTCCATAAAGGAAAAATATGGGAAGGGTGCAGGTATTCCTACTTGGGGCTTTGACCTATGAAAATAGGAATGAAACATGTCAGGTTTAGTCCCAACTGACCCTGGAGAACAGCAGACATAAAGCTTAATAAAAGTCAACTGTGGTCTGGAAGGTCCTGAAAGTATTGTTTTTTCTTTTTTTTTTATGCAGAAGTGTGATTATTCAGAGTATATAAGTGTTGCATATGCAGAGTATATGCAACAGAGGACGGTAGTGGGAACAAAAAAACTTGAAGTTCAAGGTTCTTTGAGGGGAAGGATGAACAGTGGTCCTAAGATTGGATTCGTAGCTCGGCATCCATTGGTGTCCTATTTCTTCAGGGATTGGAGGTCTTGGTGCTTGTAGCTTGTAGAGTGTGTGGACGGATGGATTTAGTAGTGGTCCAGGAATCGAGCCTAGATCTAGAGGTGCAAATATGTTTTAGAACTTCCATTGGGGCACTGTTTTATTTTCACTCCCCAAGTATAGAAATAATGCCTAAACTACTTCAATATTATTTCAAAATATTTTCACTTGTTTTTGCAGGGTCAGATTTTAAATAGTTTCAGCCATTTCTCCCAAATTTCATTCTTATTTTAGCATATTATGTATTTGCTTAATTTTTAATTTATGTAGTTGTTCTTGTTAAGTTAAATTCCAACACAAGAGAAATCATGGCTTTGTATTGGTATAAAGATAGAATTCAGAAGTCCTAACAAAACTTAAAGTTGTCACATTTAAGGAGATAAGATATAAAGCTTTGTTTTTAATTTGTTCTTTTCTTACTAGTGCCTTGTAAAAATCAATAGAAAATACATTAGCAGAACTAGGCCAGTATCATGCATGGGGCACACCACCGTCAGCTCCTTGTGAATTCTTTTTTTAAAATATTGTATGGATTATGCTATGACAACTGACCCAATTTTTCTCTCTTTGCCCCCCTTTGCCTGGTACTCCCATTCCCTCCAGCAATCCACCCCCTTAGTCCATGTCCATGGGTCGCTCACATAAGTTCTTTGGCTTCTCCATTTCCTATACTATTCTCAACTTCCCCCTGTCTATTTCATTACCTACCATTTATGCTTCTTATTCCCTGCACTGTTTCCTCCATTCTCCCTCTACTTCTCCCAGCTGATAACTCTCCAAATGATCTCCATTATGTATGGTTCTCTTCCTGTTCTGATTGTTTGCTTAGTTTGTTTTTTAGATCCAGTTGTTGACAGTTGTGCATTTGTTGCCATTTTAATGTTCATAGTTTTGTTCTTCTTTTTCTTAAATAAGTACCTTTAACATTTCATATAATAATGGCTTGGTGATGATGAACTCTTTTAGCTTTTTACCTTGTCTGGGAAACATTTTATCTGCCCTTTGATTCTAAATGAGAGCTTTGCTGGATAGAGTAACCTAGGTTGTAGATCCTTGCTTTTCATTACTTTGAATACTTCTTGCCAGTCCCTTTTAACCTGCAAAGTTTCTTTTGAGAAGTCAGCTGACAGTCTTATGGGAACTCCTTTGTGGGTAACTCACAACTTTTCTCTTGCTGCTTTTAAGATTCTCTCTTTATCTTTAAACTTTGGCATTTTAATTATTATGTGTCTTGGTGTGTGCCTCTTTGGGTCCATCTTGTTTGGAACTCTTTGTGCTTCCTGGACTTGTATGTCTAGTTCCTTCACAAAATGAGGGGGGTTTTCTTTCATCATTTTTTCAAATAAGCTTTCAATTTCTTGCTCTTCCTCTTCTCCTTCTGGCAACCCTATGATTTGGATGTTGGTGTATTTGGAGGTGTCTCAGAAGCTCCTTAGACTATCCTCATTTTTTTTTTAATTCTTCTTTTCTTCTTGCTGTTCTGATTGAATGCTGTTTTCTTCCTTATGTTCTAAATGGTTGATTTGAATCTTGGCTTCGTCCCCTCCACTGTTGGTTTCCTCTAGATTTTTCTTTATTTCACTTAATGAAAACTTCATTTCTGCCTGGGTCTTTTTTATGCTACTGCTATACTCAGTGAGTTCTTTGAGCATCCTAATAACCAGTGTTTTGAACTGTGCATCTGATAGGATGGTAATCTCCATTTCGTTTAGGTTTTTTTTTTTTTTTTCTGGAGTTTCATTCTGTTTTTTCATTTGGGCCATAGTTCTTTTTCTCCTCAATTTGGCAGCCTCCCTATGTTTGTTTCTGTGTATTAGGTAGAGCTACTTTGACTCCCTGTTTTAGTAGTGTAGCCTATCGTAGAAAACGTACCTGTAAATTGTATGGGGCAGAGCCTTAGGTAATTGCCAGTTTAACTAACTAGCCCAACTGCAGTTGTTACTCCCTTTCATTTAATATCAGATTATTGATCCCTTCACCTTCTTTCTATTACTCCCTTCCTGACTTCACTTCTGTATTTCTCTATCTTGGTGTTTATGGTCAACCTGTTTCTCTGCTTTGTGGCTCTGTGCGAGGGGAGTGCGTGGAGAGGGAACAGTGCCACTGCTTGGCTTCTGGAGGTTTACCCCGAAGGAAGCTTTCTCCCAGCACTTGCCCTGTTTCTAGCCACTTCACTTTCTGCTTGTATGCCACTGGTGCCCTTCCAGCTGTTGCCCTTGTGCTGAATCCCAGAGGGGTTGTATTTGTGTAAGTCCAAAGTCCATGCAGGCCCTTTAAGAGGAGTGTTCTGAAAATCTGGCAGTTTCTTCCACCGCCCAAACCCCCACTGGTTTTTACAGCCAAAAGTTATGGGGACTTATCTTCCTGGCACTGGAATCATGGGCTGTGTAGTCTGGCCTGGGCCTGGGGTCCCTCACTCCTGAGGTAACCCTCCCAATTTTTATCCACCACATGCATGTTAGCTTTTATCCACTCATTCTGCCCCCTCTCTGCACCTCTTTGCCCATCTCTGAATCTCTGCCTTTCCTACCTGTCTGGATTAATGTGGCTTGTTTAAATCCTGGGTTGTCAAACTTACACAGAGCTTGATTTTTCTGACTGTTCTGGGTGATATTTGTTTTGTGGTCTAGTTGTAATTTTTTCTGTAGTTGTGCGAGGAGGCAAAGAGTGTTTACCTACACCTCAATCTTCACTGGAAGTTCTTAACAAACCTTTTTTAGACACTTTTGCAGAACTTTTCCAGGGAAAGCAGATGTTCCCACTGGTGGCCAGCTGGACAATGTATCCACCTCCTTGTGACTTCTTGCTCCACCAAACTTCTGAGATATTTTAGTCTCTGACACTCACTTGGTACTTTTTTATGAATGTATTCCATTATTTTCTCACTATAGAAGCTTTGTTTTACCCACATATAATTGCTTCTTAGATGAATATTTTTCCATATTTTAACAGCTCAGAAAGTGGGATGCTTCTTATAATCTAAACCATCTTTGATTTGATGAAATATAGTACTCTGTACCACTCCCCCACCCAGCCTAACATAATTCTAGACACACAGTAAGCACTGAACAAATGTTCGTTTATTGATTGACTAATGTGCAAATCAAGAGGAGGCCATATAATTTGAATTTTTTTTAAATACAAACTTTAACATGACCTCCAGCATTTCTTTAAACTCTTAAGGTTCATAAGTCTTTATTCAATAAAATGTTAGATTGTTACAAAAAAGAGGAAAGAATAAGGAAAATGTAAATACTTGCTTTCATAATTATTTAGATATGGATTTAACATTTAAAAGTCATTTCTTAATAATACCTACCTTACCTTTGTATAGAATTTTTCAAAGAAAAACAACAACCTTGCAATATATGATAGGTAGAAAAAATGACTATAAGAACAATAGAGAAAAAAGAATAATAGAGAACGTATATGATTTACCAAAGTTCCACAGCTAGTCAATGTCTTGGTGTCTTGGCTTACAGTACTTGTTCTTTTCATGGGGCTATGTTGTCCCATGGGAAGGCAGAGGTACCAAAAGCATTCTTAAATGCAGCTAATTTTTGCAAAGGTCTTCTTATAACTGATCACCTTGAAGTGAAATTCTAACTGCACATGTGCTGCTACATTCATCTCTTTCTGGTCTTCAAAAGAAAGGGAGGGAAAAGATGCCGCAAAGCTGAAGTATAATTGCTTATTAGGCATTGTTCAATGAGGGAGGCAGTAAAAAGTGAAACTACTATTACTGCATAGTAAAGAGCAACTTATTTTGCTCTTGGGAAAGATTGAAGGGTATTTAGTGCTAAAATGCAATTTTCACTCACTTTGAAGGAACCATCACAAGAGTCAACTCGTTTTCCAACTTCAAACCTTTAAGTCATTCTCATGAAATGTTTATATTCCTTTGTCTTGCATGGCTCTGTCTCTGCACGTTCCTTTATTGTGTCACTCCAGTGCTTAGCTTCTGCCTGACTTCACTTCTACACATAAATTTCAGGGCTCTCCTTAGGTTACCCCTTTCCTGCTTTTGCTTTCATTGAAATGATTTCTTATCTGACATGCATTTTAGTCAAGATTAACTTACTTTTGCCCCCTGAATATTTTATTTCTCTCTACCTACAAGATCATTCTGAAGCCAGGTGTGTCCAAGTTGGAAGTGTCTATTTTCCATTTTGCTGAACTTCCTTCCTAGAATTACGTCTCTCTACGGTGGCTTACAATGAAGCTCATTACTCCAGAAAACAGTGGTCACTGATTTTACAAGTTACAATGATCAATCTTGATAGTAGTGGTTGCTCTTATTTATACTTAGTTATTATGTTTACTCTCTAGCTATGTTTTGCTTTTTAACTATGTTTCAGCTAACTTTTTGAGCAGGTTTCTTAATCTGAGTTGCAATTATTGTATCTGTAAATTATGGATGAAAATGCCTAACTATCAGGATTTTGGTGAGAATTAAGTGACATCACTTATTTAAAAGTGGTTAGCTGTATCATTTTATAGTTAGCTCCTAAAATGTCATTCAGTTCAGTACCTCCCTTAACTATTTACAACTTGAAATCATTCTAATTTTTTTTCTGTGCTCTTATCCTAAATATTCTTGCCCTTAACTCACTCAACTTTTGCAAATTTTGTGGTCTTCTAGTAGGCCAGCCACATAATTTATTGGGACACTTTTGTGAGTATAAGGGGGCAGACACCATCAATTACTGTGCTACAACAGATATAAACTGGGACTGTCCTAAGCAAGTTAGAATGTAGCCTATCCATTAGCTCTCTCCTTACTATAGCAAACTACTTCCTACCTTGGGAATTATCTTCATGTTTCCCTTTCCAGAGCTTCATAGCTTTATTGACCTTCTTACTCAGTATAAATTCTCCTATCACACCATTATCAATACCTATGCTCAGAACTGCATATACTTATTTTCTAAATCACCCTGCTTTACCAGCCTCTCCATTTCTGTTAAAGGCTAGCTGGTACTTTTATTTACTGAGTTAAAGGAACACCAAAGGAGAACCAGGTTTGGGAACGGAGATGATGAGTCCAGGTTTGGATATGCTGAAATGAGATGCCAGTGAAATATTCAGGTGGAGAGCTTACGTAGGCAGTTGGATATGTGGGTCTGGAACTACAGATTTGGGAGTTTTAGGTGTATCAGTGGTAATAAAGCCACGGGAGTGAATGGATTTACCTTAGGAAGAAACCGAAGTAGGAAGAGATGTTTGCATTAGAACAGAATGTGAGACAGACATACTTAGTGGTCACATAAAGGAAGAGCTGTCAAAGAAGGCCAAGAAGGAGCAGCTGGGGGGAAGAAAGAAGAAATCAGAAACTTGAAAACATTTCAAAGAGGGAATGGTCAAGTAAAATGAGAAATAAAAAATTGATGATCTTCCTGAGAGCAGTTTTTGAGGACTGGCAGGCACAAAATCCAGATTGCTGTGGTTGACGAGTGGGTGGGAGGCGAGAAGATAGAGGCAGAGAGTGCAGGCAACCCTTTCCAAGTTTGGGAAGGAGAGGAGGGGAGAGATTGAGACCTGGGGAAGGATGTGGAGGTACTAAGGAGGATTTTTCATTTTCGTTCTTTTTCTGCTTCTATCTTTCTTCTTCCTTCCTTTCTTCTTTTTCTTTTTCTTTTGGTAATGAGAGCTACTTAAACGCTGAATAGAAAGGAACCATTAAAGAGAAAGAGGTTAGAAACAGGAAAGAGATGATGCTAGAGCAAAGACTCCCAAGGAAGGCCAGAGCTCCACAGCACGGGCAGGAGGGTCTGTCCTTTAATATCTCTTCCCTCTCTGTAACAGGAGAGAACAAGGAAAGAAAGGTACAGGTAGGCGGTGGAAAGTTAAAGGAATTTCCACTTGATGGTTTCTCATCTTTCAGAGATAGGTGTTCAATAAATATTTATTAAGCCAATGAATGAATAAGCAACACAAATCTAAAATCTGCACAATTTCTTATTTTCCTCCACAAACATTCTATTGTCTAGAAAAGCATGTGGATAATAGTGGAGGTGAGTGAAATTCAGAGTACTTTTAGGGACAGTACCTTCAGAAAGAGTACTTTTAGGAAGGGCTGTTTCAAAATCAATCAATGAAGATTCTGCAAATGGAAATTAGCAGGGGAAAATGATGCTGTATTGGAGAGAGTGGAAGCAAAAGGGCTGGCTATCTGTTCTGTACAGGTCTGTTTTGTTCTATAGTTTATGTAATTAAAAACATTATTTTTTAATTCCTAGAAGTTTCAGGCCACAAATTCAGACTTTAAGAGGAGAGCATGGAACTATCACCTGTTGAACACTTATTTGCCAAGAACTGTGGTGAGTATCTTTCATTTAACCTTCATATCAACTTTATAGGTAGGTACAATTAACACTGCCTTCATTTTAAAGTTGTGGAAACGGAACTTCGGAGTATAAATGTGATGTCACTCAACTAGTGAATGGTAGAAGCAGGATTCAAACCCAGATCCGTCTCCAGTCATTCTTAACTGTGGTTCTATGTTTCCATCTCAAATTTAGCAACTGTTACTACTGCAAATACTCTTCCTGGCGCAATACTGAGTAAATTGTACCCTGACTTGCTGTGGGCATTGTTCTTGTGATATGTTTCATTCTTAAATATTCAAATCTTATCTCCTTCAATGCTCTACTTGAGTCCTACCTTCTCCCAAAACAGTTCTGGGCACCTCAGACCCCAATCTCTCTGGCCTTTAAAATCCTACAACAGTTTACCTGTGTTACTTGTTCAATAAATTTTATCTGCATTATAATTTAGTTGGATATTATTTACTTTTCTTTTGAGCATGACTTAACACCACAAATCCATAAGCTTTGTCGAAGAAAGTACATCTTATGCTTTTTTAAAAGCATCTTTTTAACACATCTTCCTAAAGTTTTTTCCATAGTATGTAGTGAATAAATATTTGTTGATAAATTGCTAGGTTATTCTTATCATACATATTGGTTGAATGTTTCTGAGAGCTGTCTGCAATTACAACAAGAAACTTTTGTTTGTTGTTGATGTAACTTTGAGAAATGGAGGCTTTATTATTTCTGCTGAAGATTTCTTTTTTGGTTATAAAACTGGGAATCTCAAAAAGACTATTGTTTTATATGTATGTGCAGGGGGATTTCTTTTGAAAGGGAATCTAGAAAAAGCAGACTTTTTATTTTGTAAAGTTTTTTGAAGCATACAAGTTCTCATTAAAAAAAGTCAAAATTGGTCTAAGTTGAAGTTCCCTCCTCCTTTCCCTTCCTTCAGAGGCTTTTTCTAAACCTACTTCCCTTAAAATGACTTTTATTGATTTTCACTCAATGAGAGTTATTCTTCAGAATGAAGATAGAGGGGTCAGAGAGAGAAATTTACCCTGTGTTACCTGTGGAATAGGTGTACATCCGTATCCAGTCTTGCTTTATTTGTTCTGTTTCCTGTATCCAGAAACCTGCACGCTGGGGATCATTAGGTCTTCTGTGTCTTGGTTGAAGCCTGAGTACAGTATACTAATAGATCAATTTATGTGTTCATTCATTCAGCAAACATTTATTGAACAGGCATGTCCTAGGCATTGGAGATACTAAGATGAATAAGACGTAGTCACTGCCCTCAATGACCTCTAGATGTACATGAAGGCACCAGCTTGATGGGGATTGGGGTCAGAGAAGGCTTCCTGAATGAGGTAACTGAATATCCTCCATTAAAAATAAAGAGATCAACTTTGTAAAATAAACATAAACATCTCATCAAATTGGCCAATTAGAAAGATATTTATTAAGAAAAGACAATCTTTTACCTTTATGTCCTGTGCTTCTTTTGTAATTTTTTCCCTAATTTCTTTGACTCTGGTCTTATTCTGCTCCTGTATACATTCAAAATTGCTTCCAAAGTTATTTCTAAACCCTGATCTGATCATATCATTCCTGTCTTAAGGATTTTTAATGGCCATTCATTCATTCATTCTACCTATTCATCAATTACCTACTGTGCTAATTTAGGCTAGTGGTAAGTGTTTGGGATGCAATTGTGAGCAAACAGTTCCCCGCTTCAAGAAGCCTAGAGAATAGCTTTGCACAGTGGCAGTATCATAGCCAAAGGGATTTATCCAAGGAGTGATTATTACTTACTGAAAAAGAAAACAAAAAAGAAGCCCAAGATCTAGACCCAGACACAGACAAGTCAGCAGACTGTTTCAGGATAGTTTAATACTAGCTTTGACAGGTAAGCACACAATTCTGTGGGAGTATATACCTTGTTGAATGTTGAATTTTGGGGCCATTCTTCATTGCATGACCTCTGCTCTTACAAGTAATATCTCCTTTACTCCTCATCTTCAAGGAATGATGTGTTCCACAAAAGCATATTTTTTCAGACAACTGAAATTTACTTCCTAAAGTACCAAAATCTGGTTTTGGTGGGAATTTATTTTTCTAAATGTTCATACACTTTCTTGCTTTCATAAGTAAAATATATTAAGAACAATGTGTTACTTGATGACATCCCTGAAACCGTCAGGATTTTGTCACCACTGAGGGAAGAAAGCTCTTTTTTTTTTTAATCCTTACCTGAGGGCATGATTTCAGAGAGAGAGGAAGGGAGGAAGAGAGGGGAAGAGAGGAAGACAAACATCAATTTGCCCCTCTCCTGTGTGCCCTGAGTAGGAACCCAAACCTGCAACCCAGGTATGTGCCCTGACTAGGAATCGAACCAGCAACCTTTGCTTTGTGGGATGATGCCCAACCAACTGAGCCACACCAGTCAGGGCTGATTTTGAGTTCTTGCACTTGCTTCTTGTATTTTGGTCACCACTTCTTGCTGTCAGTATGTTTGCTCTAAAACACTGCCCTTTGCTCCATTTATATGCGTTTAAATGGATATTAAAATTACAAAGCTAATATATGTTCATTGAAACACAAACAAACTTTTGAAGTGAAAAATCAAAGTCCTCCCTTTATTCCTGGCTCCTCACAACAATACTCACCCACACCCACACTCTCACTCTCTAGGCATAGCCATTGTTAGCAGCTTAATGTATATTCCTACGTGTTACTTTCTGTCAGTGTGTGTGTGTATTCATGTATATACAAATGTTATACCATGCTATGCATACTATTATATGAGTTGCTTTTCTTCCCACAGGCAATATACAATAGGTATCTTTGCATGTTAGCACATCCAAGTCTATCTCATTCTTTTTAATGGCTGCCCCCTTTTAATTTGACAATCTTAATCAGCTGTGAATGGGAAAGCCAAATAATCAGGCTTATTAGAATTGTACCTAAGAAAGAGTAAATCGGCTCTGAATGAAGGCTTGAGGAATTCTCCTAGGAGTAAAACGTGTTAACTTTAGTTCATGGACCTTGTAATGTTTATTTTGGCTATTCTGGGACCCTTTTTGCTTATTTCCTGGTTCATTGTGTTTTGGATAGCTGAGGTTGCTGGACACATGACCTACGAATTAGTGAGGTATTACGTATTCAATTTTGCATTATATAATTTTGCTGTGGTTTTGTGGGGTTTTGCATTTAATTTTTCATTTAGATTGTCTTCACAGACACTGATTATGTTTTCTAATTCCTAAGTGCTTCATCATAGTGCAGACCATTACACATGGTAGCAGTTTAAAATGTTTGGCTTGATTGGCATAGGGCTTCTTATCTATATCATCCTGTAAGAATGTCCACTGAATTTATGGGAACTCTATAAGCTGATCTGAGGAAGCCTTTTACTACTAATGAACAATAAAGTACTGGCAGCATCTTGTCCCCATTTAGGATTTACATGGGGTCTCCCTCCTGCCTTCATCTTCCATAACAAGTGGCCAAATCCCATTGATTCCACATTTTAGATCTCACTGTAATGTGTCCCCTCTTTTCCATTCCCACTGTCCCCATACCTTGGATGAAGCTCTACTATATCCCAACTGAGTTACCGGTAATAGACTTCTTAATTGCTCTCCCTGCCACCTGTCCAACCTCCACCCTGCTCACCAAGTAACTAGTGCTCTTTTTAAAACAGAAATCCTACCATATCACACGCCTGGAAAACCCTCAAGTGATTTCTCATCATCTGTATCAGGGGTGTCCAAGTTTTTGGCATCTCTGGGCCACACCGGAAGAAGAGTTGTCCTGAGCCACACATTAAATACACAAACACTAATGAAAGCTGATGAGCATAAAAAAGGTCTGTAAATAATTTTCATGATATCTGCCACCACAGATAAGCAAAAAAGTCCTCACATAATAACCCTAATTATGCAGCGGCCCTTTTGATAATCTTTTAAAATCATCACACAAGCCCCAAGTTTGTGATTACTAATATAGAAAATGTATATGTCTAAATAATAAAGCTACATAGTGTTTTAAGTAAATTTATGGTTCTGTGTTAGGCCATGTTCATAGCCACCCTAGGCCACAGGTCGGACACCCCTGCTTCTACAGGGTAATGTCTACTTTCCTTAGCTTAGCACACATAGTCTTTTGTGATTTGCCCCACTTCTCCTGTGTCTTGCTACTCAATGCCTCATATTTTAATTTCTAGGGAAATCAAATGGCTTAGAGTTCCTTCAACACATTACACAGAGAATTCTCAATCAATGCTTGTTAGATGAATGAATGAAACACCTTATGTAGCTAGAGTGACCATTCAACTTTCTCTGCTCAGGATGTTCCCTGTTCATACCTGCCATTCTAGGTCATTATTAATGATTCTCCTTCTTACTATCAAACTAGCCTCAGACCAGTGAATTACATGGTCATGCTAAATTATAGCAGTCATCAAATTGTTTCCTAACTCTAGTCTTTTTTTGCTAGATGGTGAGCTCTTTGGGAGCAGGAATTTTATTCATTTTACTTTTACATTCTCATTTATTTATTCAACCAAGATTGATACTGTTCGGTGTGGAGGTGTAATGTTGAATAAAGCAAACATGGTCCCTGCCTTCATAAAATTTACAATCCAGCAGGAAAGAATAATCTAGTGGGAAGAGTAGTGCCTCAATTAATGTGACTGTATCAGTGAATGACTGAACATGGATAAAGGCTTTGAAATTCCTGAACAAATAACCCCAATCCCATGAATTACAGAGACAGGAATAGTTGTAAACAAAAAAACTCTAGGTTGTTCAAATTAACCATTTACTTGATAACTAAACTTTTAAAATACAAACAACACATGTACACCTAGACATACAGGACAAATAGATGCTATCTAATGTAAAACATAAGGAAAAAGGACCATGAAATAGCAAGAATGAGACGTGGTTGGGTTCTGTGTTTTTAGACAGACAATTTATAATCCCTTGTGGTTCTTTTCAGGGTGGATTGTCAGTATACACTACTCCCACCCTCTCATTTCTTTTCCAGATGAGAAATCTGTAGTTACAGAAACTGAACCACAGAAGAAAGGAACGGTTTTTTAAACCAGGATTAGATTTTGGTTGGGCTTTGCTTTTCAGAGCTAGGACTACCTGCTATTCTCAACTTTTTAACCATGTTCCCATAGGCAAATTACAAACCCTTTGAACCTCGGTTCCCTCTTCTATATATTAAATATTGATAATATTATCTCCAGACTTAACCTAAGGATTAAGTGAGATTATGTAAGGGAATTTAGTCCTGAAAGCCAGCTCTTAGAAGGCACTTGGAATGTTAGTTCTCCATCCATTTCCCTATTTATCTTCTGTACATGGTGAATTAAATGATGATATAAAATGATTTGAAAAGGAAGAACTATAAATATAAACGTCAATAAAATTTTTAATGCTCAAACCTGGGTGCTCAACTAGGCCCTCTCCAGCCCTTCTAAAAGTAATAGTTTTATTTGTATTTGTTTTTTATTATTATTATTATTATAGGCAAAGACCCAGAGAACCTTTCCAGGAGCCAATCAGTAGATAAGATATTTCCGAAAAAATGCAGAGTTTATGAGGAAGCCAAGATTTGGGGGTCATTTAGCTGCAGTGGGTGGCAGTCTACTCTTGGTCACTTTTGGGTCAAGAAAGCAAGAAGAACACCAGACCATTCTTTAGATCTTTGGCGGTGGTGGTGAACAAAAGCAAGGGCTCCCTTCAGTTTCCAGGGTCTCCCCACTCTAAGACTTGGGAGCTCTCTGGGGAGGGCCAGCAGGTTTGTTCTCCAGCAGTGCCCTGGGTCTGGACTCCATTTCCCAGAGTCCCTTAGTGCCCTAATGTATTCAGTGCTCAGAGTGCCTGTATGTGTGTGAGTGTGAGAGAATGTGTGCGCGTGTGTGCGTGCGCCCGTGAGTGTGTGTGTCTCCGAGTCCCTGGGAGAGTGGAGGCTCATTCACTGATTAGAGCCAGCGCTGAGAGGCAGCACTGCTCCTTCTCTCACACCAACCGAGTCTCTTAATCTGTACATGCAATCCCAGGCAGCTCGCGAACACAAACCCGGGGCCAGCCGCCTGCTGCTGCTGCTGCTGCCGCTGCCGCCGCCACCGCCGCTGCCTCCGCCGGCACTGCGCACCCAGGACTTTTCATGCACCACACTCACCGCCTTTTTCCCTCCGTGTCCTGAAAAGTGCCACCGTTCTCCCAAGGAATTTCCACGGCAAGTATGCAGAACAGAAAGGGGTGTGGGTGTATGTGCGCACAACGGAGGGGTGGGTGCGAGGGCCGCAGGACTGCTCAGGAACCCGGCTAACTTTCCCGGTCCGTTTCCTAGGGAATCGGGCGGCTCCCCCGACAGGGTCAGAGGCTGGGACCTGGACTGGCGCGTCTCAGATCTTCAACACCGAGCCTCCCGGCATCTGTGCCCTGCGCGCTCCATGCGCTGCCCCACTCAAACTTTCCATCTAGAGTTTTCCTTAATGTGTTTTATTTGGGGGGTGCGAGGGGGAGGGACCAGACGCGGGAATTGGACAAGTAGGGAGGGTGAGGGGACAGCACGAGAAGGGAGCAGGACTCCTTTTCTCCGTCTCTTAATCAGACCCATCCCCACTTTGTTTGGGTCAGTCGGAAGAATGCCTTCTCCCGGGGCTCCCCAGTCTGTCCCGCGTTGATTTCCGGCGGGGCCAGGACCCGGT
This sequence comes from Anoura caudifer, assembly GCA_004027475.1. Taxonomy (NCBI): domain Eukaryota; kingdom Metazoa; phylum Chordata; class Mammalia; order Chiroptera; family Phyllostomidae; genus Anoura; species Anoura caudifer. The sequence continues at coordinate 40,658 of PVKU01008097.1, read as the reverse complement.
GGTACTCAGTGGGAGTCCGAGGCTGGGGAGTCCGAGGCGGCGGGGTGGGGTGGAGAAGGGGCGATCCGACTGAGAAAGGACCCCGACCGCCCCACACAACGCACTACCTGCCCGGCGGGGTGCCGGAGCATAGGCTGGGAGCCTTGGCCCCCCGGTGCTCTGCTTACTTTCCTGGCGGGGCGGGTGTGAAGGGCGTGGAGGGAGGAGGGGGAGATGGAGGAGCTGCTGCGGGCTGCGAGGAGTCAGGTGCTGGCACAGAAGGTGGACCCCTCTAATGCCGCCGGTAAACTCCCCGCTCCACTCCCCGCTCCACTCGGCTGAACCGGCCCGGCCTGAGAGCAGTCCAACCCGTGAGGGGTCTCCTGGGATTTTCGGGGCCGGGACTCTTCTCTCCGATGGTTTTATGAAGCAGGGAAGAAGGACCACCATTATACAGCGGCATGTTGCTCTTTTTGTAGTTTTATATTTATCTTACATTTACCTGCCTTAAACTGAGTAACAATTTCTCTTTCTCTGACTTGAGAACAAAACTTTTCAGCGAACACGCCGGTCGCTGCGGTGCTGTGGCCGTCAGCGCCGCGCTCGTCACCCGGGCCGAGCGACCTCCTCCGCCGGGAGCCGGGCCCCGCCACCGCGCTCCCAAGCCTCCGGCCAACCCCCTCCCCAACCCCGGGCTTTTCAGGGCTCGGCCTGAGCAGTTCGCCTTTGTGCTTTGTAAAGGAAAGCCTTTTCTTCCAGGGCACACAAACTTGGGCGGAGAGCTTCCGTGTGGCCCCGGGGCGAGGCCGCCCACGGTGGCGAGGCCGGCCATCCGAGGGGATGCCCGCTCCAGCCTCCGCTCGCAGAGCTCGAGGCCCGAGCGCACCCCGGCTGGTGAGGGCGCGCAGGAGCCCCGAAGGAGTGGGGGCTCCGGCTGCTGGGAGGCAGAGGAAGAGCTTTCGCTTCCCCTTAAGAACGCGGGGCTTTCTCGGACCCTGGCTGCGGCTCCAATGGAACACCGGGTCTCGGGCCCCGAGCCGGACGCGCGTCGCACCCGGCGGGGGCTTGAGGTGGGGGCGGCGCTGGTGCGGGGCTTTGCCCTGCCTGGCCCGGACGGTCGGGGGTCTCCGGTCTCTGCTGCCTTCTTGCCCTGGCAGCCGCCGAGAAGGAGGACTCGGGCGCTCTCTGCCCACGATGCCCACCAGCCACGCCTCGCCCCTCGCTTGGTTTCCGGACTCGGCTTAAGAGGCGTAAAGGGGAAATAAAGGGGGATAAAAAGACGAGCAGTAAGGAAGCGTCGGGTCAGAATGGAGGGCTCGGCACAGGCAGGGGTGTCCCGCCTCCTCCTGTGCCTGTCTGGGGGTCCTTCCTGGGAATGGAAAATGGGCCGAGAGGAGGGGGAGGCAGAAAGAGCGTCGAGGAAAAGCTCGGCGGCTGCCTTCCGTTCCCATCCCTCCTCGCCCGCAGGAATTCTGCAAAAGTAGCGTTAGTTCGCTCGCTGCGCTCCGGGGGCGAGGCGAGGAAGGGGAAAGCCGAGGGCAGGGCGGCGCCGTGCCTCTAGTGACCGACGGGGCCGCTGCCGGGCACCGAGCTAAAGGGGACTCACACCTGTTTGGTGAGCGGCAGCCCGGCCGCCGCGGCTCCAGAGGCGGGGCCCTCCCTCCCGCACCCAGGCCGGGTGCCGGAACCGGGACCGCCGGGCTACCCCGCGCCGGCCCGCTTTTGCAGGAGAAGGGGAATTCAGGAGCCCTGTGGCTGCCGGGCAAAGCGACGGCGCGCGGCGACCGGACCCCGGGAACCCGCGGGGCGGGGCTGTTCTGGGGCTCAAGGTGCTTGGACTTTGATCGAAGGCAACTTCCTTCGAGCCCCTGCCCAGCGGGCCCTGACCGACTGCGGACCAGGGCCCCTCACGTCTGTCCGTTCTTCACTGGCCGGCGCCCTCGTTCTCCAAAGTTACAAACAGATTGTTTCGGGTGGAGGTCGTTGAGACCTAAAGTATTCTTTGTGCAAAGGCAAGCGAGAGCTGGAAGGAGAGGTCAGGCCAAGGAGTGGCGGCCTCGGCTCTTCGTTATCCCGAAGTTGATGTAGGTTTCGTCTTCACCTCTTCTTCCTCCGTTTTTCCTAAAAGAGTTGCTTTTTCCCGGGTTAAGACCCTTATGGTTGAATCCTGCACCACAGGCTGAGCCCGCAGCCCCGCAGCCCCGCAGCCCCGCAGCCCCGCAGCCCCGCAGCCCCGCAGCCCCGCACTGTAGACAGGCCGGGCTCTCCTGGATTCGCACCCCTTAGTCAAGCCAGGCCTGGGTCGGGGTACAAATCCGGGGCCGACACCTGGCCGCGTCTGATTCACAGGCGTTGGCCCCAGCCCTGAAACGGTGTTAGCCTTGTGCTTCCTGAGCTGTTGCATATGGTGGTAAAATTTGTGTTAGACCCGTGTTTCCAGATACCTCCTGGGCATTTGGTGTGCGGGAATTCTCTTCTGGGGAAGAAGTCTGTGAACTTAAAAAATTGTTTTTCTTTCCTGAGTTCTTCACAACGCCCCACTACCCTGGCCCCATTTCCCATTGTTCTTTGCTTTTTAAGTTGCCTGTTAATTTTTTTAAAGTTTATTTATGCAAAGGAAAAACATCATTTAATTTGTTCTATTATTTTCATTCCTGGCTTTTGGAAACAGTTCAGAGACCACAAAAATGTCACCTGTTGTAATAAGCAGAAGCGTTGTGTGTGCATTGTAACTGCCAGCAGCAGAATCATAGTTTGGTAGGCGTTCGGAGCTCAGGCTCCGGAGAGAGGCTTTGCAGCTTTCTTTGTGGCAGTCATTTGCAAGTGGGTTTGGCTCCCAGCAGCAGCGGAGTGGCTTCCTTCTACACCCATCCCTGGTGCGGGTCAGGAAGCCCAGATCCTGGACAGGGATGGTCAGAAGCTGAAGTAAAAAATTGCCCACTCTCAGAGACTTTGTTTCTGGCTTTTGGTTTTTCTACGCGAAAGTGGCTAGTTTGCACCGGAGAGCGGGGAGCCCTGCGCATCAGCCCAGACTCAGACGTTTTCACGTTCCAAACACCAGCTTCTTCATTTCATTTGTCTTGCTTCTGGCATGTTTAACCACGCAGTTCCTGATCTCACTAATTATTCAGTTAGTTGGCATTTTGTAATCACTTTAAACCAGGGTCGAGGGTGTGATTTAACAAACAAACTCCCACACTTACAGACCCGAACCAAACCTACCATGTCAAGGATTTGAAATTTTTAAAGCTCAATATCTGTTGGTCCCTCCGTCCAACCTCACTGCCTGCCAGACAATTTATTTAGCTTCGTGGATTGATCCCTCCTCCTTGTTTAGTTAATTCAACAAAGACTTTTTGCAATCTGTTTGGAGTTTGTCTGATGCCGTGGAAAAGTAGCTGATGATTTATTTGGTTGCTTTTCGATTTCTGTCTTCAGCCCTTCTTTCTCCTCCTTTCAGCAGGGATGTCAGCTGTTATTACTTCCTATTGATCCCTTTGCAAAGTGAGAAGTGAACTAAAATTAATGTCAATTCCACTGCTCGGATCAATAGCTGGAGTTATTTTAATCTGGATTTGCACGAAGTGCTAAATTAAAAAAAATCAGCATAGAGGCAGAAAAGTAACAGTTACTTACTTTCCCTTTGGCCGGTTCTTTACAGTCACCCAAATGCTCCATCAAACTGATTATCTTACAATCCATATTTTTTTAATTAAGAGGGTCAGTTAGTTTTCTTATTTTGGGTTCTGTGTTTAAACCCATGACATTTTGACATTGGGAGTATATTAACTATAGATTTTCATAATGACTGTGGTCTGCTGAAGCCTCATCTATACAAGTTGTTAATGTGAGGAGGGCGTAAGAAAGAAAAAGGAAAAGAAAAAAAGCACCCCCCCTCCCCCCCAGAGGCCAACGCCCACACAGGGGAGTAAAAGGGATGTGGCCTGGAAAAATATTGTTGATTTATTTTCAGTATAATGAAGTTTCAAATGAATAACCAGGTTTGAGTGATTCACCGTGTTCTGGTGGAGTGTCCGGTGCTGTCGCCAGATTACTAATTTATGAAACTCATTTAACATAATGAGGTGATCCAGGAAGTAAAAATAGACAGCGAATCCGAATCCTCTGGGTGATTGGTTATTTGGAGGGAGAAACGTTCCTTCCTCCCCTCCCAGTGTATTATGTTTGCCCTTTTCTCCAGCTTGCCTCGTATAATATTGCTTGTTGATGGACAAGTAGTTATTTCTGTTGTGAAGAGCTGGTTAGAACCCTTGGAACAGCCCTAGACCCACTTTTAGAGCATCCATGTTGTGTGACCATTAATCTGACTTGAAAACAGCCAAGAACAGGATTCCCAGACTTGTCGGGCTAACTGTCTGTCCTTGGCAGATCATTGCCTGCACTGCTATAACTTGACAGGAAAGTTATTTAAAATTTGGAAGAGAGAAAAATCCGTTAATGTGAGATACATAATCTGGTAATTTAGCAATGATGTCTATAAGGAAAGATGCCAAACGAGGAAGCAGTCTGATGGTGTGCACTCATCTTCCCAATTAATAACAGCCATTGACACGTCTGTTACAGGATGGGAGAAGGAAATACTCTCTTTGCACTGCATTAAGCCAGGAGGATTCATCTCCAGTTTAACTGAGGTTTCTCTGTTTGAGGGAAGACAGATATAGATACTCCATTACCTAGGTGGGGTTTTTTTTTAAAGGGAGGGGGTAAAATTTATTTGAGACATGACTCACAATTTAAAGGTTATAATTTGCAGTAGATGGTGATTTTTGGTTACACTTTGAATTTGAGTTTCTATTTAGTGTATATATTTGAAGTTAATAAGTCCTAGTATTCATCGTGTGTTATCCGGATTTTTTATATATATCCCTTTTCCCACTTCCCATTCAAAATAAATTTGAAACAGAATCAATGGCTGTGAAAATGTACAACCTAAATTTAAAAGAGAAATTGAAAGAAGTCTCCTCGAACTCCAATTCGTTCCAGGGGCCTTCACTGGGCATCAGCTCTGACTGGGCCAACAAGCAGAGCAAAATAAGTCAGAAATTTTGTTAACATTTTGCTCTAAATGTTAATGGCAAATTCAAGGCAGTTTACAAATCTACTTAAGAGTGAGTGCATTAGTAACTAGAGTTACCAATCCATTCTTTGCTGCCCCTGAAAGACAGACACTGTTAGAGAACATATGCCAAAGGCACCCATTACGTTTTTAAATATTTTCAGAGACACCAGGCATTTTATTGATGAAGGTTTTGTTTCTTCTCGGAAGAGAGAAAGCCTGTGTGTTTAGAGCAGGGTGTGCAGCACTTCTTTCTGGAAACAGTCTAAGATGATATGTGAAGATGTATGTTTATGTGTGTGCCAACGTGTGTGGTTTGTCCGCACGCACAATTTGTGCTGCCTAACATGTACAGATGTTCCTGGTCTAGATGTGCTTGCTTTAGGAATTTTTCAGTGTGAGGGTGTTGTTAAGGGAGATGAATTGGAGACTCATACTACATAGGGGGTCGTAGAGGTAGATCCTGGTCTCTGTTTAAACATCAGGCCTGCCATGAGTGGTGTATGCAGGTGGGAGCCCTGTAAAATATAGACCCCACCTAATCTACTGGGTGACTTGGCCTTCCAAATCTCATTTGCTCAGGGAATATTGTATGTGGAGGTTTTATGATTTTTTTTCCTTTGCTGGGCTCAGGCGCATTTCACCCGGAACGTGTAGGGACCAAAGTCAGCTACACGTACATCACAGTAAGTTGTCTATTGATTTTCCTGAATGAAAATGGTTTGATGCTGCTGCCCACTCACTCCTAAAGCCTGTGGCATCTCTTGCTGGAGCATCTGTAAGCCAGAAGGATGGTGTTTCAGTCACTTGGGGTTTCCCATTTTTTCCTCCCCCTAACCTCCACCCCCCATTTTTTTCTCTTTGCTGTTTCTTCAGGTCTTAGAAGGGGATGATTCCCCAGTAACATTCCCTGCCCTGATCCAAGGTGCTGCTCAGCCTCCCTCCTGGGGAAGACTGCTTCTTGTGTGACACGGGCCATAGAAAGAAACTCCAATGGACTTACACCGGGCAGCCTTCAAGATGGAGAACTCGTCCTACCTCCCCAACCCGCTGGCATCCCCAGCACTGATGGTTCTTGCGTCCACGGCTGAGGCCAGCCGCGATGCTTCCATCCCTTGTCAGCAGCCACGACCCTTTGGTGTACCTGTCTCAGTAGACAAGGATGTGCATATTCCATTCACCAACGGTTCCTACACCTTTGCCTCTATGTACCATCGGCAGGGTGGGGTGCCGGGCACTTTTGCCAATCGTGATTTCCCCCCTTCTTTACTACATCTCCATCCCCAGTTTGCTCCCCCAAATCTAGATTGCACTCCAATCAGCATGCTGAATCACAGTGGTGTGGGAGCTTTCCGTCCCTTTGCTTCCACTGAGGACAGGGAGAGTTATCAGTCAGCCTTCACACCAGCTAAGAGACTGAAGAACTGCCATGACACAGAGTCCCCCCACTTGCGCTTCTCAGATGCAGATGGCAAGGAATATGACTTTGGGACACAGCTGCCATCTAGCTCCCCTGGTTCACTTAAGGTTGATGACACTGGGAAGAAGATTTTTGCTGTCTCTGGCCTCATTTCGGATCGAGAAGCCTCATCTAGCCCAGAGGATCGGAATGACAGATGTAAGTACTTCGGTGTGAGTCCTCCCGACCCCCAGTAAGCTCTGCCTTACGGTAGTGTTCAACAGGTTGGTGGCCTTTCTCCTGCTCCTGGTAATGGGAAGGGCCAATTCCTCCCCATGCCATAGCTGGGGAAGACTAACATTTACTTGTCCCTGTGGGTAAGCATCAAGTGTTCTGTAGGAAATGTTTTTCTGAAGGTAGCCAAAGGCAAGTTGACCTCCACACTGCCTTTCTCTCCAGGGTGTGATTGGCTTATTCTCTGGGGACTCTGGAGTGAAGACAGGTGCCATATAGGTCATTTCATTGGAAATGTGGTTACTAGGGAATTTGGGGGGCCTGAACAAAATCATTCACCCCTCTTCTCTTTGCTATCCTCATTATGTTTCTCTGATTTCAGTATTGTATTTTAGCTTTTCCATTGTATCACATCCAGTAGACTCCATGTGAATTTATTGTCACAACTCTCAGGCCTTGTCCACATCAGGCTATTTTTCAAAGCAGGACAAAGGTGTCGTCAATCACCATAAAGCATTTCAAACAGCTATATTTTCCTTGCAATTGCAAGGCTAGGAAGCCGACTTCTCTTGGGATTTAACAGGTTTGCTGGATGCTTATTCTGGGGCTCACTTTTAGGACTAGACACCGTTGCCTGTGTGACTGCTCCATATTTGACGTTCACAACTATTATGAATTTCTGCTTATGGAACAGCTTTCTCGTGTTCTCCAAGTGCCTTGGTGGGCTCCAGCTACCCTCCCTAAACCTTGATTTGGATCTTGTAGACTAGGACTACTGAACCCTGCAATCTTCTCATCTAATATAATATAATCAGAAAATAATTTTGTTTTGAAGCTTTTGGGCTGTGGGTAGACAGAGCAGTTTGCTTCAAGCCTGGTGAAAATTTATGAACTGAGGGTGTTTTTCCACCCAACCCTTTGTTCTAAGATTTGCTTCATTTTGTTTTCTTAAGAAAACTACATCTGAGGTTTGCTTTCCCCTCTTCTCTATTTTTTTGTGCTCCCGTCCTCTCTATAACTACCAACACGAACAGCATTTTTTCTCTTCTCTTTATGATGCCGAGGAGAGTAATAGAGACATTGCAGCCCTCTCCCCTGTCGGCACTGCTTCCTCAGGCTGTCTCCTTGAATTAGGCACCGTGTTAACTTTCCTGCGCTCAAAGGCATCTGCCTAAACCCAGCGTACCTTTTCAATAAAAGTCATCATAAAATCAACCTGCCTTGTAAATCCATCGCTCTTTGGTTTTGAAATATGTTGCAAGTGTGTCTTTTATGTCAGCGTCTGTAAGCCCGAGACTTCCCCACTTAAGGGAGAAAGCTTCTCTGTGACAGACAACTGCCTGAGTGCTCTCCCACTTTTGCCTTAGTTCCTCTTCCACCTTTTCCCTTCCTGTACAGCTGACGTGTGTGTTATGATCCTAATTTTGGATGTACCTGCTGAACAGGGATTGGCTTTGTCTTGTCCTGTTTTATTTTACTTAATTTAGTTTTCATTTGTCAGTATGCCAGTGATCAAGTCTAGCTGTAATCTGACCTTTGGCTCAAGCTGCTCTGGATTAGGGTGTGACAAATTCTGCCCCTATTTCCTCCAAGAACACAGGTTGAAAATGAAATCCTTTCAAAACTAATATGTTATAAAGTAACATCTTCAGATAGAGATTCCTTTCTTTACTCCAGACAGATCCTGCTTGTCTCCATTTTTCTATCTTTTTAGCCCAAACCTGTATCATACCCCCCAGAGCAGAAGAAAGCTTGTTAGTCAAGTCAGAACTCATAGATGTGGATATCCATTCCCCTCCGAGTGTCAAAGCCATAACTCTTCTGTTTGCCTGGTTTGCATTGTGTGGTGGTGCCATCCCCCATGGAGATGGATCCCTCACACAGGAATACGCCTGGGTGGAGAAAAATTAAATGAGTCTGTCTCCCAAAGTGAAATGGGATTCTGACCTTGAAATTAATGAGATTCTGATCAGAAGGGTGGGGAAACTTCTTTATTTCAGATTGTACTGTTACATAAATTGCAGCCCATTCCCCCTCTGTTTAAAATATTCTTCCTTTAGATAGTAGTTCGCATTTTCTTTTTTCTCTTACACAAATATTCAGCCTCTAGGTGTGTGTGTGGGGGGGATGTTTGTACACCCACAGTATTATCTGGAGCTCCATTTGGGACTAATCTTCAACCAAAAATGGTACAAAGTGAAGAAGAGACTGTTGCCTGGTGATAACCCTGGATCTGTGCTCTCTTCTCCTTTCTTTTTCTTGGGCAGTGCAGCCGCTGCCACAGGGTTGTACTGCGTAGCATCTGTGCTTTTGATTTTGAGTGTTTGGAAGGCTGGAGAAACATTTTTCTGTCCGGAAGGGTTGAAGAGGCACTGTAACAAAGTCTGCGGCAGCTTTCTGGTCTCCTGTCATATGCCAATGTGTGTCAGAATATTTATGGTCTGTTTTATGTAAATACATATTTAAGGGCCGTTAGAGGGCCTGATTATTCCCACTAGATGCCTTTCAGGTCCTCCCTACAGAACCGTTTTGAAATAAGTAATATTTCTCAGATAATCGAGTGACAGTATATAAGACTGCTTCCAAAGGGAGAGCTTGAGGGGCAGATGGGGCAGGGAGGGGGATGGGAAGGCTAGAAGAGAGAGGATAGAAAGTGTTCAAAAGAGCAAAGGAATAGGTTAAGTGTCTTTCACCCAGACTGCCAATAAGATAAACCATATTTATTGTAGTTTTTTATTCTTAAAATTTAGAGTTATTTTCTGATAGGTTGACTTATTTTTCAGTTTTCTTCATATAAATACAATTTTTTCATAAAGTGTAAAAAAATGTTTTAATTAAAGGCAGCAGTAAAACTCCTAAAGAAGCATTTAGCTCTAGGGTTGGTTGTTTTTTTTTTTTTTTTTTCAGGGAGTTGGGAGAAAGGGAGGGTAATTGGCGTGTGTGTCCCTTAAATAGAGTAGAAGTTTTTTGAGTTTTAGGTCAATGAAAACTCAGTTTTACAATGGAAACACTGACAGTTTTTACTGTTGCAGCCACCCCTGCTCACACACTACATCCATATGCAGACAAGCTCCCATGTGAGAGCATCTGAAAGAGGGGCCTGCAGACGTGGTGTAATGTACATGTGTTCTTCCCTCCAATCTGGGTGTTGATAGGCAGGATTTTATTATTAAATATGCGTTTTCGTAGAAAGAAATGTAGCTATTTGGGTAAAGTATTGTCTCTCCTAGTAGATGATTCCTGTTTGTTTGCCTGTTCATCTACCTGGCATCCCAGGTGATTCCTGAGGTAGGTGTTGGGCTGTATGGGAAAAGGAAGCCTTTGCTCTCCAGGACTGACTTGTGTGCCCTGGAAAAAGGGAGCAGTATTTTGTGAGAAGCCGCTCGTGGAGGATGCGTGACTCCCCAGGAGGGGACTGAGGTAACTCCTGTTTATTGTCGCTCCCTGAACCAGTCTCCCAGGGCTCCTTGTCCAGGGAAATGACGCGAAAATTCATGGGCCAATTACAAATAGTCCACGTGCATCTTACATATGAAGTGTCTACAGCTATGTTTCCCAGGGCTTTTAAAATAAACATTTCCTCATTAAGGAAACTTTCCAACAAAGGGAACATAAGTATTGTCTGTTGCCTTGTGCTGGAATCTATACATTTACTACCCCCTTGGCACTCTGGCTCTCATCATGTGCATTTCCTCATTATTCTCTTCAGGCCACCCCTGTGCCTAGATGTCTGCCTGGGTGACACAGTCTTTGGCTAGCCTGCTAGTCTATCCACTCAGCCCAAATTGAAGTTGGCCAGTATGCATGCTTACTCGAGGGTTGAGAGGGACCAGAAATGCTCGTGTGGAGTGATGACTGGCCCTGCCTTCTGGCTTACCTCAGGAATGGGCCCTGGGCACTGACCACAAGTGGCCCTCTTTCCTTGGCCCTTCCTGTGGTTGGCAGATTCACAGGTAGGCAGGAAACTGGTAATTCACAGCAGCTCCAGGATGTTCTACTTGCATTCTCAGGTCCCAAAAGCCCTGAGTAGAAAATGGTATTTTCTACTTTGAAATGTGTCTTATAAAGGCATGTACCATTTAAGACCCTGTGTTCTAAGAATCAAATACAGTGGGTACATAGGCCCAGGCTGCCCAGAATGAGGAGGGTCAGCTACATCATGGTGCTGGTGCTAGTGGGGATGCTTCCCAAGGGCTCTGGGTCTGGGGTAGGCAGGGACCCTAATATGGGCTTTTAGGAGAACTGCTGTTGATGGAAAGAATGTTTGGAGTTCTCAGGTCACCAGGCTGAACTGGACTGTAGCTGAAACAGATGACCACTGTGAAAGGGTCAGCAGACCGAGATGGGTCAGATGGTTTTCTCTGTACTGCCTGCCCAGACTAGCCGCATTGCTGCTCAGCGCACCCTGGGTTCTCCCCGAGTCCCTTTAAGAACTCCTGTGATGTGTTTGGTTGTTTCTGGTTGTTCACTCCCAACACAATCATGGAGACTCCTTTTCATGCTGCTGGGTTTAATTGTCTTGTTGGGATAAAGAAATGTTTGCACAGCTAAAGTGGGGCCGGGCTGGACGGGAGCAGTCCCTGATGGCTGCAGAGCCAGCTGGCCTGGCTTGGCTCAGCGCGCTGCCCGCCCGCCCGGCGGCCGGGCTCGTTCCCGCTCCGTCTCTCGCTCTCTTCCTTGTCCTCTCTCCACCCGCGCCGCTCTGGTCGGCGGCTGCCTCCTCGCTCGGCCGGAATGCCTAATCACCATGGTGAGAAAACGGACACCGCAGCCGTCCTCCCTCCCCGCCTTGCGCCCTCCCTCCCATCAATTGTCATGCAGAAGTGATCTGGGCTGCCGTTTCCTCACGGCAGCCAGCCTGCCCCTGGCCGCTCCCGGCAGAAGGGTGGCTGGTAATTGATCGTTTGGGGGAGGGGGGCCCGGAGAGGCGCGAGGCTGGGCCAGGGGAGGACGCACCGCAGAGTGGGCCCCGTTGGCTCGCTTGAAAAAGACCCCCCAGCCTCCGCCACCGAGATGGTTTTCAAGAGGTTCCACAAATGTTGGTGACTTTGCTGTCGTACGGCAGGACTTGGAGGCTGCGGGACAACTCCCGGCGCTGCCCCAGGCGGGCCCAGCGCTGCCGCCTGCGTAGGGACCAAGGGCAGCCCTCCTCCCCAGCCGGTGCTCCGCCCCGCCCTCCACGTTCCTCGTCGCACTCCTAACCGAGCCCTTGTTCGGTTTCCTGGACGTCGCCTGAGCCGCAGAGACAGTGTGGGGCCAGGAGGAGGGTGATCCGGGAGGGGGCTCACCCCTGCGGATGTTGGGGTGACGCAGGACCCGGTGGGAGGTGCAGGTGGGCGGGTGGCGGAGTGGGGAGTCCATGGGGACACGCTAGGGGTGGGGGCGAGGTGGCAGTGGGGAGGGCCCAGGGCGCGCGGCAGAGGGGGATGGACGTGTCTTCTCGCATCTGGGGCAGGCTGTTCTCTCGGCACTCAAGGACTTGGGGGTTTCTCATGTAGATTCGAAATGTCCTCCCCATCGTGCAATCCCTGTCTGTAAAACCTTCGGGGGAACGTTTCCCAAGTCCAGGGTTTCGTGAATCGGGAGGATAACTGGCATTCGGGCGAGGCGAGTCGCGGTAGCCTCTGACCGGCTGAGGCTGGCTGCCAGCACAGCGGGGCTCGTTAAAGTCTGGGCAATTTCTGGAACTCTTCCCACGGGAAGTTTTCTGGGGCTGTCTTCCGGTCAGTGGCCCCAGGTTGACTATTTGGTGGCCCTTTTTGTTTGAAAACAAAAAACACACACATTGTATCCCAATAACAAATGTTGCTCTCCCTCCCCACCCCTTTTCCTCATTAGGCAGGGTAAAGGAAACTGAAAAATAGAATTGTTTTTATATTGCTTTTTCTTATTTTTAGCCCTTATTAATTATACCCATCTGGTTAATGAATATTAGCACACATTGAAATGTATTCTTTGTAAATACTCAGGATCTGGAGTGACAGTACATTTAACAGTATTTTTATACTGCTTTTTCATATTTTTATATTTTAGCTGTTATTAGCCACATCTGTCTGGTAGGTAAATACCAGAGCACAGGTTGCAATGTACTCTTTATAAATATGTGGGATTTAGAGTGATGATATTTTTTGTAAAATCCACATGATTTTAACACCAAAATGACAATTTTTGGATTTGAATATACTCTCCCAACAGTTTAGTAGCATTTTCAGTGCCATTTTACCCTCTTAAAAAAAGATGAACTATAGACTTAAGGATAACTTATTGCTATATATTAGATAAAATGCCCTAAATTTTTTTTAAATATCATTTAAGTTGTGACATTTGTGGTTATGCAATGTGTTTTTATCCTTCCTAACCTTAAAGGGTGGGAATTTGTAAATGTCTCTATCTTTGGAGCAAGGAGGAGAATTTTTCTGCAAAACAACTTTCACCTACTTTCTCTCTTAGGCCTTTTCCAGGAAGAGATCCTGAATTGAAACCTATAGGGTTAGGCCTGGCAAAATGATAGGGTGTAGTATGAATCAGTAAACCTGGTAGATGCTAAGTAAACAGGAATAATTTATTCCCTTCCAGCCTTATTCAATAGATCAGACTTTTCTATCACATTTTAGTTTTAGTGTTAAATTTTTTTTTGCATTTGTGACAGTCCCATCAAATGGTTCAGTAAGTGTTAGTTGAGTACTGAATAAATTGATGGTGATGATTATAATCTATTTTTTACCTTAAGTTTTTATCAACTTGCCACTCTTCAGCACTGCACTGGATAATATCTCTAAGACTGCTACCCCAACGGCATAGATGTTTACAGAAAGGAAGAATTTATTTATGACTTGAGGTTTGATAATGACGAAGGGAGGTGGGGAGTTTTTCAAGACTTAAGTGAAATAACTTTTCTCAAATACAGACTGACTTTGTTGCTTATCTTGTGTACTGAAAAATCATAACTTAAAAAATAATCTGAAACTTGCTTTTGCCCCCTAACTCTCTAGAAACTTAAGATTGGAGTCTGTTCCCCTCCCCAATGTTTCCTGTAGTATTACATCCCCTATCATGGAGTCCACAAGTGTGGAAGTGTTTCTGGTGTGTATTTTAGGGAAAAAAGCTCCTACCTACATCCTGGTTATAGCTGGAAACAGTCAAGTGATGTGGGGGCTTTGTAGACACATATAACCATATGGCACTTCAGACATTTGCCCGTCCATTTTCTCTGTAGAATGTTTTCTAATTGAAGATGATCTAGAGGAAATGAAAGTTATGTTTTTTGGGGGAAGACATGGTGCTCATCCAGCACATTCTGTTTAGCAGACACAAGCTTTAGGAAAGTCTAGAGCTGTGTGTGTGAAGAAGGAACCTTTTGGTACAGTCTCATGAGAAATCAAGCTCAGTAAGCCTGAGTGTGACTCACCAGACAAGGGTTGTCTTTTTCCACTGAAATTCATTTGCAGGCTGAGACTTATGGCTTTGCATCCATCTTAGAGCAGCAGACAGTCAGAAAGATGTAAGGAGGGGGAAAGGGCCAGCCCTGGAGAGACCTTTGCTTGATCTTCAGGTATATGATTCTCATTTAGGTGCCAACTAATCCTATATTGCTCTCATCTGACCTTGCTTTTTGGGGGTTTGATTCAAACCAAGTTAAGAGTGGTCTAGCATAATAAATACATAAATGCTATATTTGTCTCTTTGAGCTACAACTTGAATATGTTTCAGATCAAAGGCAGGGAGGCAATATAACGTAGTAGTTATGAGTTCAGCCTCTGGAATAAAAATCTGACCCTTTAGCTTACTTGCTCTGTGACCCTGGGCAAATTACTTAACCTTTCTGGGCCTCAGTATTCTCACCTGTAAAGTGGGAATTATACAACCTTAAATGATTGTTGTGAAGGACTGAATAAGATTAAATGCACAGATAATGGTTAGAACAGTTCCTCACACATGCAAATACATAATGACTATTATTATTTCGTGGACAATCTGGTGGTGTAATCTTAATTGTTAGAAGCACTGATATAGCCCCCAACACAGGGTCATTAACAACTAGCATGTAGTTAGGATCCTTTCACACACTCATGCCTTATGGCAAAGAGGGAGGGAGAAAAGCTCAGAGCCTTTTTCTGTGATAACCAGCTGCTTGCCTCCTTTCATTATTATCCATCCGCCAGGGTTAGCCCTGGTGTCCCTCTGACCTACTCACTTCATTTTATTTAGAAGCAAGGTAGTATTAGAGTTAAAGAAACCGAATCTCGCTCTGAGTCAGGAAGGGGCTTGACTAAGGTTAGATATCTAGGCAGTGGATCAGGTTAGAAAACCCGAATCTTACCGTATTTTTTTATTCTGAAATTTTGTATTACAGATACCGTTGGAGTAAATGGGCCATTAGAATTTGTGTGTAATAGAGATTTGGGCTATATATTAATCAGACTTGCTATAATGGTATTTGAGTACTCTTAGAATTCAAAGTCCCAGAGTTTCAAGTATGTCCTTAGATTTTAAGTTATACAGGCACTTTTACCCTCTTGCCTATGTGAGAAAAATCTGTGAGCCTTCCCCCATCTGTGCGTGTCACAGTCCCACAGCATGATGGATTGTCTTTGCTTGGGGGAGGCTTAGGACGGGGCTTGAAGGGGCCTTGTAGGTCAGGAGAGAAATACGGCAGCAGGACTGAGGTGGGGGAGCTGCTGAGGAGGGATTAGCAGGGGAAGGGAAGGGGAGGGAGGGTTGGGCGGGGATGGGCCTCTTCCATAGTGTCTGTGTGCATTCTTTTAGGAGTAAAAGAGGGCTGTCCATTACCCTGAACGCACAAATAAACTCAGTGTTTTTCTCTTTTTAGAGAGAAAGCCCCATGGGGCTTGGGAATACTAGAGAATGACTTTGCATGTCAGTGGGAGAGGTGGGAAGTAGGATGGGAGTGGGAAAGACTGACCCTCTTCTTGAGGACTTTGGATTTGCGCCTGTTATTTAAATATAGTAGTTCACATTTGAAAAGTCTTCTGTTCATGTATGTGTGTAGCAGAAATAGCCATTGGAAGCAAGTTGCCCAATACCTCAATCCCTATCAGTCTTGTCATGACTTCGTTTAAGAGAAGGGCTTCCGTTCACTGTTGGGGACAAAGTGTCTCTAGGTCATAGAGCACCCAATTTTCCTTTCTCCCTATCCCCAGTCTTCGCCACATACAGACACAAAGGTGTATGGGAGGTAGGAAGGGAAATGCTATGTTAATTTTTAGTTTTTAAAGAAGAGGGGAAAGTCTGGGATTTAGGCCCGAATGCCTAAGTTACAGTTATGAAGGAATTCTAGGAAAAAAAAAAGTTGGGTCTAAGACATATATAGGTAAGGAGCAGCACATGCTACAGTGAGTAATCAGCAGGACTGCAGTTAGGGCCTAGGCTTCAGCTTCCTTCCTGAGCAGTAAAATTAAAAAAAAAAAAAAATCCTTAGAACAACAAAAGTCTGGACGCATGGGCTTCCTTCCTGACAGGCCAACCTGGTGGGGCTTCATTCAGACTGAGCAGCAGTCAAGGCTGATTTACGGGTAAGAGATCCCAGACAGATGGGTGGGCTTAACCCTTTCCTAACCACAGAGATGTCTCACTGCAAACGCTGCCCTTTTCTTCCAACCTCCGATCATGGTATGGGTAGCCCTTTATTATCATTGTTCCTTACTGAGAGAGA
This sequence comes from Anoura caudifer, assembly GCA_004027475.1. Taxonomy (NCBI): domain Eukaryota; kingdom Metazoa; phylum Chordata; class Mammalia; order Chiroptera; family Phyllostomidae; genus Anoura; species Anoura caudifer. Next base: position 24,296 of record PVKU01008097.1, on the reverse strand, counting down.
GTACCTGCTGCTGAAAGACCTAATATCCTCTTCATGAAAAAGCTTGGACTATGAGAAGTTGAGTGACTGGTAAGAGATCTTAGCATCAAGTCTGTGACAGAGCTGGCATTGTGGCTTATGGCTCATATAACTCTCAGGCTCTTGGTGACATTATATTGACTTCCAAGTGTTGTGTCCATCTTTGCTCATAGGAAGTGCCTTCTGGTGTCCGTATTGGGGTGATCCTGTGAGCCTCAGTTATACCTCCATACAATAGTGGTACTGCAGAAGGAATAGGGCTGCTGCATCTTAGGCGTTTATGGTGGCAATGTGGATAAAACTGTGGCAGAGTACATGAGGCATGATTAAGTTTCCATCTTGGTAGAGAGTATGATGCACTCATTAACACATTTAACCATTTATCCAGTATTTACTGAATACCTGCATCACTCTAGGCATCATGCTATGTTCTGGGGATATGATGATAGGCAAGACAGATCACAGTCCCCTGCCTTACTGTAGTTTAATATTTAGTAAGCAACTGTAGGTGTTGTGAAAAGTACTATCATAGGGGAAGAATAATACCATGGGGTTAGAGTAGGAGCACTTAATCTTGACTAAGAGTCAGGGATAGCTTTCTGGTTCCTGGAAGCAAGTGACTTCTAAGCTGATATCTGAAATGAGAAGGAGTTCCTTATTTAAAGGGGCAAGATGTGGCAGTTTGCTTTTCTGGACAAAGTATGGCACCTGAGAAAGGAAGAAAGAACTACAGAGCTTCCAAGCATTTCTCATGATAAAGTAAGAGTACAATTCTTACTCTTCCAGTAAGAATAGAATTCTCTCTTCCAGGACCTGAGGCCTGACCTCAGATCTCTATAGTAGTTCATCCCATAGCCAGGCATTCTTGAGAATGTCCATTTGATACTTATATGTTTTTGAGACCCAATATCATATAGGGCCTTGCTTTTAAAGTAACTTTCTAAAGATCAGTCACCATGAAATATTTTCTGGCAACATAGGACATCTTATGAGCAACCAGAACCATGCTTGATATGAAGTGGACGCATGGGAAATGTTTGTTGAAGTGAAGGAAGGCCATTACCCTGTGGCTGTCTAGTGAGGTAGATCAAGAGCCCTGGTCTCTTCATTGAAGTTCTTGCTCAGCTCTATACTTTGCCCTGCACAGAGACCTGATAGCTGTCAGGACCTGGAGTCCTCCCTGAGCCATTAAACTAAGCCACATAGCACCCGGTATTCTTGGCAGGATTTCTTGGCAGAGTTTCCAATGGGAGGTACATTGCTCAGGCTTGACTTTCATGAGGGAGGGTAGGTGTGTAGTGCCAAGACTATTGAAGAAGGGAAAAAAGAGAAGGAAACTGTTGCTCCAGCCTGGCACATGGAGGCATACTAAAAACAGTTCCTTCCAGCCAGTGCCTCTGTGCTCTGCCATTCCTCTTGTGGTTTTCCTTCCCCTGGCCTCTTTATCATCATCATCTCTCTGCATCCACAGCATTTCCTGAGCTCCTGTGCCTGGAGCACTGTGCTCAGTGCTGTTGCAGGGGCATCAAAGAAGTGGGAGACGAAACTTCCTCTTCTTGAGGGCCTTATGGTTAAGGTGAGTAGTTGGCATATATATATGAAAAAGAAACAATAATACAAAAAAAAACAAAACAAAAACAAACAGAAAATAAGGACTCTGGGGTTTCAGGAGAAGTAGTAATCCCCCAAGGCTGGAGTTCTTAAAATGTAATCTAAGGACCAGCTGCTTGTGGGTCATTTGTAGTAGTGGTGGAGGAGGGTCAGGGTGGAGAATGCTCTTAATATTGCAGATTCCCAGGGCCCACCTCAAACCTCCTAATCAGAATCACAGGGACTATGGCCTGGAAATTTGTAGGTTTAGGAAGCAGGTGATTCTTATGCTCCTTAACAGTTTATGAAATACTCATCTTGGGTGAGAGTCTCAGAAGCAGCCTTTCTCAGAGGAGTATGACCTTGGAGGAAGGGGAGTTAGGACTAGATGAGTAGAGAGGAAAGTCTGGGATTCCACCGAGGAGCCCAGGAATGGTCCGAATAAAGACATTGAGTCTTCTCATGACAATGCCTTTCTTCTGTAGTCTCCTTTTTCTCCAGTCTCCTGTCCAGCTGCCTCTAGTTCTTCCCTTTTCCTTTGCTTCTTCTCAGGTTCTGTTTTCCTCCCTGATTGCTGATCAGCTGATTGTATATGCTCATACAGCCCCGTTCTTGGTGCAGTATTGTAATTATGAGGCAGCCCAGCGGAGGGGTTCACAGTGCTTAGCCAGATGTGAGGGAGGCTAGTCACGCTTTGGTGCTCTTTGGGGCTCCAGCCAGCTTGTCTTCTCACTGCTGTTATACTGCCCAAAAGGGGCTGCAGAGGGTTTTTTGCCAGCCTCCTCTCTCCTCTTCCCCAACCCTTAAGCTATCTTATGCTAAAATGCTCATTTGTAAAGAAATACGGGCTGAACCTTAGAGGAATCTCTCAGTGACAGAATTACTCACCAACACCTGCAGACTGTCAATCTAATTTAAGCTTTAACTCTTCTGGTGGCAGCTGCCAGAGGGCAGAAATGAACCTGGTCCTAGATTCAGGTGGCTTCAGACACCTATACATTAGTGGATGCTCTTATCCATCTTGGTAGTGGCTTTGGGGGTAGTGTTCTTTTCCCAACATTCTCCCCTCCTTGTGAATACTTACACATTGTATTGCAATATTTACTGAATTGTCCTTCCTCCTTGGGCCCATGTCTATTTCCTTGTGCAATTATCTAGTGTTTCTCTTTATGTAGCAACCTAGCTCAAAAATACTTATGAGAATAAGTGAACCCAGGACCACTGTTCTCTCAGCCAAGCTATGCTGGCTCTGCCCAGGTTGACACAGTCTTAAGGACCACCCAGGGCTGGGCACCTCCTGGCTCATTTACAAGTGGGAAGTGATAATTAGAAATAGAGGCGTTGAGAACAGCTCAGTGATAGGACAAGAGCCCAGAGCCGAAGCTCTGGCTTGTCACTTACTGCTGTGTAACTTTGGGTAAGTTGTTTTGTTTCTCTGAGTTCCAGCAACTCATAGCTAAAACAGGAGCTGGCAAATAAGCCTTGTTCTATCTTACAGGGTTATTGAATGAGAAAAGATAACACAGGCATATTTTGTAATGTAAATGTAACCATGTAAAGGCCCCCTCCCCCATGCACACACCATACAAAGAACATACAAATAATACATATCTAGCCCCTTCCAAGAACTTCTGTCTAAGTAGCAGAATGGTCCTAGGAGACAAACGCAGTTCATGAAATACCTGAATGTTCAACCTAGAGGGAGCCCTCTTACATGCTGTTTCATCCTTGAAGCTGGGTGAACTTCAAGGATGAAGTTCACCACCTGTCACCACCTGCAGCATTATTTTCCTCAGTGGTCTGGGACAAAAGTTTTTGTAGACTTTTCGTGAATGTAGGTTGACAGGCCACTTCCTATACAGATCTGTGGTATTTCAGCTGAAATTTAATTTTGTTAGATTCCCACTACCTTTCTTAGCCAATTTCAGAGTACTGTTAATTTTTAGTTTCCAGAGCCAGTGACTCTATTTCTACTTTGTGGATGGAAATGTTTTGGCTCGGAGGTGTAATGCCTCAGCCTAAAGAATGATAGGCAGAATCAAGATGCATAGGGCTTTCTGCCCCAGAGACCTTTCCTAGGTTGCGAGAATAGCCATGTTCGACAGGCCAGCATCACAAGGCAAAGAGGGCCGTGTCAGATTTGGAAGGATTTCGGAGGGCTTGCCCTTAGCAGAGATCTTTAGAAGTCAGAGCTGGACCAGGAGGATTGGAAAGAACAAGCATTTGAAGAAGGCTTTACTTGTGCGGTAAACTTCACTGTGTGATTATTTAATAGACCATTAACAAGCAGATTCATTAACAAGATCTTAATTAACAAGTTCCAGGGTTATTCCTCCAACTTCCCAGGGGAACTGTTCTACTCCTATTTAGTCCCAGAGACTTCCTATCCTTAAACTAACCATACCGGACACATTTAAATTCAGTCTTTTTATTGCAAGCGAAATGACTGTGGGCAAAGGCAGGAACATAGCACTATTCCTAATAAGAATAGCTAACACCTTCTGAGCGCTTTCTGTGTCAGACACTATTCTGAGTGCTTTACAGGTAATCATTTGTTTAATCCTTATAGAGTCCCTATAAGATAGGTATTGTTATGATCTCCGTTTTACAAATGAGTAAACTGAGGCACAGAATGTTTAAGCAATGTGACCACTGCCATGAAAGCAAGAGATGTGCTTCACACCAAGGCAATCTGGCTGCAGCATCAATGGAAGGGAGGAAAACCCCAGGAGACAGAGGCCCGTGGGGCAGATTCTCAAGGTAATAAGAATAAGAGCAGGCCCTGGCCTGGAAGTTCAGTTGGTTAGAGTATTGTCCTGATAAGCCAAGGTTGTGGGTTCAATCCTGGGTCAGGGTATATATAAGAATCAACCAATGAGTGCATAAATAAGTGGAATAACAGATTGATGTTTCTCTTTCTCTCTCCTTTCCCCTCTCTAAAAATAAAGAAATAAAATCTTAAAAAAAGAATAAGAGTAATACTTGTATCTGGTGATTTTGTGCCGGACACAGTTCTCAGAACTTCACATATGTGTGTCAGGCTTTGTACATACTCCAAGAAATTGTAAGAGCCTTTTGTAGTGTGGCAGCCCTTAGGCATGGTCTATTTTGGCCCACACACAAGCCTGTATCACCTATACTGTGAGTTCCTTGAGGTGGGACTGTGTCTTAGTCATTTCTGTTCCCCGTACCTACTACGTCGTTGCCTAGAACTTACTAGTTATAATCTTTTTAAAAAAACAACTTTGTCAAACATACCCCTTGATAGCGGGGGGAAGATGCTCCATGCGGTTCAGTGCCTGTCCTTGATGTAGTCAGCACTGTACGGATATAGCAGTTCAAAGAGAGCTGACTCTGTGAGACAGGCCAGATGCATCTGGTCTTTCCATGCCTCAGTTTCCTCAAGGTCAAGTGGGACTAGCACTAGTACCAATCTCTTAGGGTTATAAGGGTTAAATGAGTTAATATAAAATGTAATTGAGGTCCTAAGAACCGTACCTGGCACAAGGTGAGCCTTTAATCGGTATTAGCAGTAGACACTATTACTAGGGCTTGGGAGGAGATTTGAAGTCTCCTGAGCTAGGATCTGACTCCTGCCTCTACCCTTGATTGCATTACAGGGACAGTGTGTCTGGTGAGCCCTGACCTCTGATGGGGTTTGTGCAGTGTGTGACAGACCTTCCCATAGCTAACAACAAACAAACAAGCAAACAAACAACTTATGTTAAGGAGCTGGTACCTGTAATGTTATCTTTTCTTCTTGGCTTCAGTTAAATGGGGGTGGAGCAAAAATGTTTAGCACTCACCTGATAATCCCGTTTTTAACTACCCTAAAAGAAATGGGGTAGAAATAACCAGAATTCAACCCTGACCTCTTACCTGGGGAAGAACAGGGAGCCATCAGGACCTCATTTGAGGACAGAGTTTGGTTTGTTCTGTTTTTGCCTTCGCCTTAGCAGCTCAGCAAGGCTGTGGACCATTTACTTAGCCAACTTTATTAGGGAGAGGACAAGAAAGTGGCAGAATGCCTAGAATCATTGGGACATTTGAGCTGGGAGGGAACTGTTACAGGTTCTTTATTTTGCTTATTTTCTAATTATTTACATGAAGTTTAAGACTGTGTTTTTTCTTTATCCTAAGAAAAAAAAGTTACTTTTTTCAATCCAGACTCTCGTACATTTTACAAATACCCTTCCTTTTAATCTCAACTTGAAGACGCACTAGAGCACCAGTTCTCACAGCTGGCTACTTTTGCTCCCACTCCAGTATTCAGCCCCTACCCCATTATCTTTAGTTAAGACAGATGCTCATAAACCCCCAAACTGGCCTCCCCCTTCCCAACTTAGCATCCTTGTATTCTTCCTAAGTAGCTTGACCATAATATCACTTTCTTTAGTAGCATTCTAACTTCTAAGAAGCTTAATAGGCAAGGAGATTGTGGGGTCTTTGACTTTCTCTGAGCCTCAGCCCTAAGTGGTTTATTCTATTAAGCTGATTCTTGGTGGTGGATAGAGCTTTGCTGGATAAGAAGTTGGGGTGGTGGGGGGGTTGCATTAAGAGGAATAGGATACTTTCACTCCCTCTTCCACTCTGCCCCACCCCCTAACCCATTTCTGCCCTATGATTCTGTTTTTAGAGCTCAGGAATGAAGGGAGTGTTGATGGAGCAAAAGTAAAGAACTTTTCTTAGACAACTTAAAAAGTTGGCTTTTTTCCTGCTAAGCTGCAATTTTCCTCCTCACTTCTACCCTTCCTGACCATTTCTTCTTGCTTTTCAATCAGCCACTTATGGATTTTTTTCCCTTCTATCCCTACTTTTGCCTCCACTCCAATTCTAGCTACAAAAAAAGGTAATGAGTAAAAATTATGAACTATTGATTCAAAGGTAGGAAAATCCAGGTGTGGAATATAAAATATAAAATAACTGATTCAATTCTAACAAAGGAAACTGCAGATTTCTTCTCAATTTTTTGCCTCAGATTTACACCATGCTGAATTTATTCCATCTGATATTTTGACTCAGATTAAAGATTTTCAGGTTTCCCTATTAACATTCTTTCTTGGTTGAGGAAGGCCAGCAGGTTGGAAGAGCAGGGGAAGAGTGTTTTTTATTGAGTTATGTCAAGCTGCAGAGAAACGGTAAGGGAAATTTGTGAGCAGGAAAAATGAGGTGGTTGGAGAAGTGAGGGAAAGAAATCAAGAGCATAGTATAGAAAAAAATGTACAGAACAGCCTTTACAAAAGGAAACAAGAAGAAAACCAAGAGGGACTAGAAAACTAAAAAGAAGGAAAGAAAGCAAGGATGGAGGTGGGAAGATAACAGAAAATTTGAAGCATTTCAAGGAATTACAAATAATTTGATAACATATCCATTGTTGATAAAGGTATGGGGAAATGGGGCCCTGTACACATAGTTGGTGGGAATGTAAAGTGGTGTAGTCTCTTTGGGGAGCAATTTAGCAACATCTATCCATGAAAATTTTAAATGCAAATGTCCTTTGATAGGATTTAACTATAGGAACTTAACATAAAGATGTATGTACTTGATAGTACTGTTTATGCAATAATTAGAAAAAAAAACAGAAGCAATGTGCAATGTACATTGATAGGGAATTGGTAAAATAAATTATGATACATCTGTGCCCTGGCTGGTGTAACTCAGTGGATTGAGCTCAGGCCTGTGAATAAAAGGGTTGAGGGTTTGATTCCCAGTCAGGGCACATTACTGGGTTTTAGGCCAGGTCCCCATTAGGGGGCGGGCGTGTGACAGGCAATCACCCATTGATGTTTCTCTCCCTCTCTTTCTCCTTCCCTTCCTCTCTCTCCAAAAAAATGTAAATAAATAAAATCTTTAAAAAAATAAATTATGATACATCTGTATAATCAAATACTATGCAATGATTATTTTTTAAGATTCTATTTATTTATTTTTAGAAAAGGGAAGGGAGGGGGAAAGAGAGGGAGAGAAACATCAATGTGTGGTTGCCTTTCACATGCCCCCTGATGGGGATCTGGCCTGCAACCTAGGCATATGCCCTGACTGGGAATCGAACCAGCAACCCTTTGGTTCAAGGGCCAGCACTCAGTCCACTGAGCTACATCAGCCAAGGCTGCAATGGTTTTTAAAAGTGAGTTACCATATTAGTAATTGGTTCTGTTCCTTCCAAATGGTCAAGTGGGATTGGATGTATAGTCACAATTGCTAGGGAAATTATTTTTGTGATTATTATTGTTTACAAAATTAATTTTCTTTTCTGAATTAGTTCATAAAAAGGTTAACTGATGGTTATTTCAGTTTATCATCCAAAAAGTACAGACTGGTCCTGGTCTGGGAGGTATATAGTGAAGGGAGTTTAAAAATGAAAAGAGACTTAAAGGTGGTCAAATGCTTGCTACCTTCTTCAAGTGAGCAAGATGGGTGGAGAGAGCAGCTGTGAGGGGTAAGTGGACTCCCATTTAACCAGCTTTGTTTGTGGCCATTTCTATGCGATTTTTCTTTCAAATTAACACTATGACCAGGTAGAAGCAGCTCTATGCCTGGCCCTATTCTAAGTGGGGTCTCTTCCCTCATGTGCACTGTGGGGACTGGTGGCCATTAGCTGAGGTCTTTGCAGGATTGGGGTCTAGAGAATGACATTGGTTCGATGTGATGTGTGTTCATTTGCCTTTCTACCTCTGGGAGTAATAAATGGTTAAGACCAAATTTAAGTTATTTACCCCCGGCATTAATTTACATGCCAGCCAGAGAAAGGCAGAGTTGGTTTTACCTTCCCACATAGAAAAGTGACATCTTCGCACCCTGCTCTCAGTTGGCCCTGCACCCAGTTCAGCAGAGGGATCCTCTCTTGTATCTCGGCACAGCTGACAATGTCACCACCCTCCCTTGGCTTCCAGGACATTACACTCCCATTGTTCTGCTCCTACTTCTTCCTTAGACCCTTTTTTGTTCCCATCATACCCTGTGTTCCCCCATCTCACAGCACTTAAAATTCTTTTCATTATGATAGAGAATAAAGTGTGCATTGGTGAGTGGAGCAGGGAGCTATGCTAGGGTGTAGAGGAATTTTAAAACAATGAACTAAAAGTTGGTCTGCTTTTTAATACCATCATGTGCTGGTAATTTTAAACAAAGTCAGTTATAAAATATTTCTTCCAGAATATATCTTTTGTTGGTCTAAGTTCTAAAAAATTGCTATGGTTACTTTTGAGTTTTAATAATACATATGTATTAATAAGCTTCAAATTAGCACATTTTTATTATTTATTCTTTTTTAAGATTTTATTTATTTTTTTAGAGACAAGGGAAGGGTGGGAGAAGGTAAGGGAGAGAAACATCAATGTGAGAGAGAAACATCGATCAGTTGCCTCTCCCCAACCAACTGAACCTGCAACCCAGGCATATGTCTTGACCAGGAATCAAACCAGCAGCCTTAAGTTTTGCAGGACAGTGTTCCTCCAACTGAGCCACACTAGTCAGGGCTATTTATTTTTTTTAACAATAGAATTGGGAGAACTTTCAGTTATACTGTGGGTCCTAATAGCTGCAGGCTCAGTTTGATTCGAGAGTAAGCGCCAAACAGTTCAGAAGCAGCTGAACTCATTTAGGGCACAGTTGCTGTCTCCAGCTCCTGTAATATTACATGTGCCTGCCTGTGAACAGTAGATTCAAAACAATGAAAGCACAATGATTGTAAAGATAAAGAAACATAAATTGAGTTATTTCAATTCAGCTATTCTTTGTGACCACTTAAAGTTCTTATTTGTGTTTAAATTTTGAAACAAACTGTGAACTTCAGGGTGTGACATTTTTGTTTGGTATGTGCAAATTTTAGTTCATCTAGGAGTTTACTAAATTAGAATATCTTTTTAAATAAAACATTCTATTTAAGTTGTTAATTGCTTATATTAAAACTAAAGATTTAAGAAAATAATTATTATGACTGATTATGACATGATTATTTATTTGTCATAAAAATTGATCCACTGGGTCAGATATGCCCATTATGCCCCTTGGGGTGATGTTTGAACTGAATTATGAGTGATGAGAAGGTGATAACCACATAAGAGCTTGGGAGAAGGGCATCTTGGCACACTGGAGCTGCAGAGAGAAGGTCTGAGTGCTGAGCTGGAGTGAACTTAGGGAATGGGGCCAGACCTCTGTGGATTTTTAAGGTCTCAAAGAGTTTGGATATTATTCTAGGAAGTCACAGAGTCTTTTAAATAGGAATAGGTACCATGTTGTGATTTATCATTTAAAAAGATTACTCGGGCTGCTGTGTGAATAACAGATTGAAGCAGGGTAAGTTAGTAAAAGAAGCCTGTTGTGCAATAAAAAAGCCACTGCAGTAGTCACAATGAGAGAGGGGGAAGGATAGTGTCTTAGACTTTTTGAAATATCCACAGTGCCTTTCCGTAGACGGTACTCAATAAATACAAAATAAATAAGTGTATAAAACACTAAGTGCCAAAAAAAACCCAAAACAACAACAACCCAAAACTGCAGCAGAGCAGGTGCTAAACAACACAGTGTTAAGCCAAGAGCACTGACTTTGGAGTTCAATAAATCAGACTTTAGTTGAAGTTCTGACACTTAGTAGCTATGCTTCTTTGAAGCAGAAAATTTAAGCTCTGAGCCCCAGCTTCCTTGTCTGCAAAATGGGAATGAGCTTACTCACCTTTTTGTTTTATTGAACAAATTAAATGAGATAACGTATTTATAGCATGATGACTGATCCACAGTAGCCACACAATGAATAGTGACTATTGTGGTTAGCAGCACATGAGATAGTGGTCAGCGAAGCTTCGATGTGGTCACAGCCATGGGGAACAGCAGTTCAGTGTTCCCTTTGGATACCGGGAACAGTTTGGACCTTTTCACAGTGGAGATTTTGCCTCCTGAATCTAAACCTTTGCTGACCTTTGAGTAACGGCATTTTTGAGTCAAAGAGGAAAAAGTGTAAGAAGAAATCTTTGAAAAGAGAAAATTGGGGTTAGAGTATTCTCCTTCAGCTCAGTTCTTCCCTGACTAGGAGGACTCAGATCTCTTGTGCCTTCACTTCCACCTGAACAGTGAAGACCTTAAGTGTCTGCTTCCTTCACACACATAGTAGCTACTCCTTGAAGCAAGTTTCTAGTTTTCTCTGCAAAAGCTCCCTGGAGTATAGGGAGCTCTAGTCTTATACCTAGTTAAATGCCTTGATTAAGGCTGCAATCATTGCTGTTTGGCTCTGTAAATCATTTGACCCTCACCTAGAGCAGCCCCGCCCCTCTGGGACCCCAGCAGTGGCCATTCTGAATCCATGAGGGCAGGGCTGAAGACAGTTTTTTTTGCTTGGTGTGGAGATAGCTACTTCTTTGGGAGTTAATATATTTTTCTTAATGTTTTCTTACAAGATATGGGTGTGTGTGAGTGAAGGAGAGAGAATAAAGAGAAAGAGGAAAAAAGGCCCAACAGTGCACAGAAACTATTAGCACAAAGGCCTAATGAGGGACTTGAAGGGGGAAGACAAGGAAGCGATTTTGCCCAGTTTAAATCCCACTTGAACCGTGTGGTTTCTGAGTCCTGAACCTTTTGAGGTTCAAGTTGAGTGCACTCTTGACAAAACGTGATTTTCTGGTTCACATCAAAAAGGCTTTTAAAAACTTCGAAGTCTTTTCCTTGGGACATCAAACGGTCTTCAACAAAGCAGGGTGCTGATGAGATGCGTGCAAATGAACAGATTAAATTCTCCTGCGAGGATTAGATTCTCCTTAAGAAGCATGTGAAGTTGGAAACACGGGAGACATGGCCATACCAAAACATACACACACACAGGGACCCCAGAGTGCCCTTGTGCCTGTTTACCCGAGTACCTCCTGGGCCTGGAGGCTGACCTTATTTATTATAAGGTTCACACACGAGTACCGAGGGAATTAGAAACTGAAAACAAACTCTTCTGTATTCTCTATCTTGCCTAAGGCAACACTTATGTTCCCCAATAAAACGTGTAAATTAACTTAGAAAAGATAGATCATTCCTTTGAAAAATCGTCAGTTGTCTTGGTGGCTTAGAGCAGAATTTTGCTTATTGAACCAGCCTCAATCTTAAGAGAATAAGGACTTAAATGTCTGCTGCTTTATGGTAAGTGGACTGGCAGACTGTGATTTTGGTGTAGCAAGCCAACCAGTGCAGTAGAATTTCTGTTACTGAGAGGACAGCCAAAGCTAAAGTAGACTGCATAGACACAGCTGTCTATGAAATAGTTTCTGACTCTGAGCAGCTAAAATATTAATGATTTGCTTTAAGGTGGAGCAACTCTGATTGAGGCCACTCTTCTGAAGAAACCATAATTAGCAATTAAAATATGTTTTTTAAAAAACTGTTCCAACCAGCAGCTTCTAAATAAATAATTGTCATTGCTGATTGAACTTGTTTTGTTTCCCTGTGTTTTTTCTTATCTTTTTCCCCCCTGCATAACTTACAACCTTGTAAATGCTCAGTAGCTGTTAATATGATTCTGTCAATACGTTTACCATGGTGACTTGGGCTGTATTTGGCGAGCATTTGAAGAAATCAGTCACTGGTTGGAGGGAGGAAAGACAAGCTGTCGATATCCAGGGAGAAATGCTAATAACCCTGGTGACAAATCGTCTTCTGGATTCTCCAAGGGTTAAGAAAAAGCACCTCTTAGACATGGGAGCTTAGGGCTAAGTGGTGATGACTTGTTAGGAAGCAGAGACATTAGCTGTCACAGACCTGCAATGTCCTTTTCATTGTTTGAACCTCTCAAAGCCACAGATGAGTTTGGGAGAAAACAGGCCTGTATTTGGATTTTGATTCCCCTGCTTTTTAACTGTGTGACCTTGAGCAAGTTAAAGATTAGAGATTGTCACACCTAGCCTCATAAGGGGGTGGGAAAGGCTCTACTCAAAGATGTTATTCACTGCTGCTCAAACTCTTCTGGAAAACTACCAAATGATAGGAGAAAATAAACTTCTGTCCCCAGCATCGTAATGATATATAGGAAGTATAACATATTTGGGAGTCTTGTATTATCTTAAATTTTTGTGAATTTTGCATTTTGCAGTTTAATTTGTCAAAATAATGCATAAATATGCTTATTATTAAGTAAAATTGGTGTTCTGATATGATTCGTCAATTCAACCCATACTTATTGAATGTCTACTGTGTGCCAAGCAATGAATAAGATAGGCAGGGTCCAGACTCCCAGTGAGTTTACAGCTACACCAACCAGGAAAACCTATTACTAGATATTTCTCAGGTTCCCTGTGACCCATTTGAGGAGACACCAAATTCCACACTAGAGAATCCTGGGGAGGACCTTTCATTGGCTATCTGCCATGATTTTAAGTGGATAGAATGAAACAGCTATACAGAGAAAACATTAGTATTTTGGCATATAACTTTCCAGATTCCTTTTTATGAGTAGACAGATAAATTAACAAATATTTTTATATAGGTAGGATCATACTAACATGCTAGCCTATGACTTTCTTTTTCACTCATTTATTATAGATAATGCTCCACATCAGTAAATATAGATCTATGTCACTCTTAATAAATACTTAGCATTCCATTGCAGGGGTTTATCACATTTTATTTAACTAATCTGTTTGTCTAACTGTTTCCACCTTTTCAGGATTATAAACAACACTACAGAGAACATCTTTGTATATTTGCTTTGGTCAAGTGTCTGATTATTTTCCTAGGATATATTCCTAAAAGAAGAATTGTTGAATAAACAGTATGCATATTTAAATTTTAAGCTTATTGCCATTTTAAGCATATTACCTATTTCTTTATGCTCTTATCAACTAATTAGGATTAAAACTTTTTAATCTCTGTTAATTTAGGCAAAAATGGTATTTTGTTTATTTAATATGCATTTCTTCAGTACTGGTAAAGTTAAACATTTTTAAATGTTTATTGAGATTAGTTTATCTTATTTTTTTTAAGATTTTATTTATTTTATCTTTAGAGGAGAAGGGAAGGAGAGAGGGAGAGAAATATCTATGTGTGGTTGCCTCTTGTGTGTCCCCTGCTGGGAACTGGCCTGCAACCCAGGCATGTAACCTGACTGGGAATTGAACCACGATCCTTTGATTTGCAGGCCCATGCTCAATCCACTGAGCTACACCAGCCAGGGCTATCTTATTTTTTAATATATTTTATTGATTATGCTATTACAGTTGTCCCATTTTTCCCCCTTCAGTTTATCTTATTTTTTAATTGCCTGTTCATATCCTTTATCCCTATCCTTTCTCTTGTTGATTTTTTTTAAAGATTTTATTTATTTATTTTCAGAGAGAGGAGAAGAGAAGGAGAAAGAGAGGGAGAGAAGCATTTATGTGTGAGAGAAACATTGATTGGTTGCTTCTTTTTGGCCCCAAGTGGGGACCTGGCCCACAACCCAGGCGTGTGCCTAGACTGAGAATTGAACCATCGACCTTTTGGTTCACAGGCTGGTGGTACTCAAGCCACTGAGCCACACCAGCCAAGGCTCTTGGTGATATTAAGAGCTCTTGTTATAAGAAGGATATTCATCCTTTGTTATTTATAATATATATTGTACATTTTTTCCAGTTTATCATTTGTCTTCATATATTATGATGGTGTTTTGTTATTGTTGTTTATTTTACATATGTAAATTTTTCATTTTTAATGAGGCAGTTTATTCATTTCATTTTAGATTCTGACTTAGCCTGCCCTTTGAAAGATATAAGGCCAATTCTAATCAATCCCTGAAGCTATTTAAATACGGGGTAGGGCAAAAGTAGTTTACAGCTGTTCATATGGAAAATAATACAATAATTAATAAATAATAATACAAGAATAAACTGTTTCATGTACTCCCAGCTGTAAACCACTTTTGCCCCACCCTTATGCAGTAGTTTTCTCAAAGACAGCAGTCCTCAACTTGGACAAAGTCTTAAATCCTAAGCTGCTGTGGATATGCACTCAAAGGAAGGATAAGAGGCATCCAGACCTGAGAGGAAGTCCATAGGGCCCCACCATAACTGATGAAGTTTACAACCTAATGGAAAGGCAGTTATTAAAATAAAAATGTGATAAGAGATGTAATAGGAGAAATGTAGCTCTATGGAAGGTAACAAAGGGGAAACCTAACTGAGTCCAGGGTCCTAGGATACACATCCTAGAATAGATTTTTCAAGTTGAGATTTTAAGACTAAGTAGATGTTAGCTAGGTTAAGAATGCGTAAATACATTTCATGGAGGGCAATGACAAATGCAAAGACCTACAGTCTAAAACTGTCAGTTATGATAGCCACTAGCCATATGGGGGCTATTTAAATTTAAGTTAATTAAAATTAAATAAGGTTAGGATTGTAGTTCCTCAGTCCTACTGGCTACAATTCAAGTGTGTGACTTAGTGGCTATTATAGTGAAGCTGAGGAACAGAACTTTTTCATCATTGCAGAAGGTTCTATTGGACAGCACTGTGGAGAAAGAGCTTGATGTATTCAGGGAACTGAAAAGGGTTCATTCTAGCAGGTACAGAATGTGCAAAGAGGGGAATGGGAAAAGATGAAGAGGATATAGCAAAGAATGGAGGGACTTAGTCAAAGCTGACCTGGTATTGGGGCTGATGCTCTGAGCCTATTAGAAGAAGTGGAAGGGAAGCAGGGAAATACATTTGTTTTATTATATACAACATCCCTACAGATAGATGCTAATTCCATTTTACAGACAATGCAGCTGAGGTTCTGAGAACTTAAGACATTTGACCAACACACAGCTAATTAGTGACAGCTGGGATTTAAAGCCAGACCTGTCTGATGCCAAAAATATGTATTCTTTCCCTGTATTACTTCAGTAGACTACAAAAAGCTCTACTGAAGTAATACAGTAGTATTACAGTAATACAGTAGTAATTCAGTAGTCTACTAAAGACTACTGAATAATCTCTTAGATTAGGGTGGAAGAGATTCTGACTTAGACTCCTTCTCAACTTGATATTTCTTCTGTTGAGGAAGTATTAATCATGGGTGATTGGGACCCAGCCTAGAAGTATAAGAGAGAACTTAGAGGCAGAATTTTCTCTGGAGCCTTAGGACTCCTATTTCCTTAGTATCAAAGAGAACTCTTTCAGCTGCCCTAGAGACTGTATTAGCCAAATGCAAGGGGGAGCTCTGCCCAGGAGTTGACCCTCAGAACCGTGACTGCATTGCTAAGAAGAGCAGCAGGCTTGAAGAACCCCACCTGAAGCCTGTCAGGGGCACTCATATTTATCAGACCATATGACTTGATTCACCCCCTGACCTAGTACCTATTATGGTGGCCACTTGCAAGATATCTTTGGAAAGAAAGAGTGCTGATACCCAATTAAAGGTAAAAGTCCTTGCTTTAGTGCCATCTCCTCCTGTACATCAGTCGAGGGAAGAGTTAGGCCATGCCTGCCTCAGCCCTATGCAGCCTTAGAAAATGAGGCTTTTAATTTGCTGTCACAGCTCCAGGCATTTTCTGAACCAGGGAAAGTCATGCCTGGTACGGTGTTAAAGAGAATATTACAACAAGAATGTGAACGTTGGATTGGCCTGTTTCCTAAGTCCAATATCTAGTATTTTCTAGGGTTAATATGGTGCCTTTACAATCTCTTGAACAATCTCTTGATAAAATCTTGTGAATGAATTCGAGGGGAAGATAAAATGTATGGTCACACAGATCGGGAATAATGAAGTATGCAAATCTGAGGATATAAAGAGATACCTTCAAGATGATAAATAAAAGGATTAGCCTTGGAAATGAGCAGTAAGTCTAAAAAAAGTGGAAGAAGAGAACATTTTAAGAGGATGGAGAGAAAGATGCTAGTGGCATCTATCTTAAAAGTAGGAAGCAAGATACTTTGCAGAGAGCTGTGTAGAAAAGGATGCAGTAGCAGTCAAAAACTTAGTATGTGAAGGTTCGTGATCTCTGTCGAATGTAGTACAGAGAATAATCAAGACATCATTTCATCATTCATTTATTCATTCCACAAATTTATTGAGTACCTGCTATATGCTATGAACCATTAGGTAATCAGAATTAAATGTAAACAAGACCCAGCTTCTTCCTGCAAGCAGCTTACAGTTTGGGGGGGAACATAGATATATAAACAGACAAATATATTACAATGAGGTAAGTCTTTTAAGAGGGATATGTACATGGTGTAGTTCACAGGAAGAGTGCCCAACCTAGAGTTAGATCAGGGAATTTTTTTTCAGTTTCATAACTATATTTGATAATCAATTGTCAATTCTTATCCACATTAACTGTCTGCAGAGTTTTGGAAGGTATGAGAGATACACAGGTAACCAACATATAGAACTTGTTTAGTGAATCTTCATCCTCATTATGTTTTCTGGAAAACCGTACACAGAATTGGTATGGGGCATTCCTTATTCCTTTGGCCCAGATAGCTTTGTTGTGTCTGGTGACAATACTCACTCACATCTGGAGTCTCTATTTTCTTCATGGCAAATTTCCAGATTTCCTTGAGCACCTGAGGATCATACTTTTTGAAGCTCACTCCATGCATGCACTTGTCCATGTTGATGGTGTATTCTGTGGTCATTACCTCATTGATGACAGAACAACCCTTCCTCTTGCCACCCTTCTTTGTAGGAGCCATTCTGCCAGACCCAGGTTGGAAAGCAGGAATCCTTAAATACTGTCTTTATACCCCTGGCACCCCAAATTGATAACTCCAGCCATGATCTTGTCCTCTAAGCTCCACACCAGTATGCACAATTGTCTACCTGATGTCTTTGGTTGGACGTCTAAGACATTTCAATCATAATATCTTAAAAAAGAGTCTAAAAGAGAGGTCTTGATTCTCATTTCCTCTTTAATAACAAACCCAATTTAAAACAATCTTGCTTCTTCACTAGTTTTCCCCATCTCAGGTAATGGCATCACCATTTAGCCAGTTGCTCTGGCCAAAAAGTTAGGAATTGACCCTGTTTCCTCTCTCTCTTACCCTTATACCCAAGTACCCTCATACTCTACTCTCACACCCAGTGGACGCAAGGCACGTCAGATTTATAGTGGTTCAAATCACATTGAACTACTCAACAATTTTAAGACCTAGATTTGAAATCATTAGGATTCAGACCAATTATCTCTGCTGCTGAGCTTCATACATATATATCTAGCTGCCTTCTAGACAGTTGCTCTTGAATGTCATGAAGACACTTCCAATGCAATAAGACCAAAACTGAACTTACTGTCCTCTTCCACCAAGCTTACTTCTCCCCTTGTATTGCCTATTTTGATTTATCACACCAACAGTTATTCAAACTAGAAACTTAAGCTCTTTCCATTACCTTACTCCTTATATCTAATCAATTTCAATGGCCTAACAATTCTACTTATTAAATACCTCTGTCTGTCCCTTCTTCCTTCTCCCTAGTTCTTGCTCTCAGGATATCTTATCAAACTATACCAATAGTTTCTTAACATTCTCTGGTTTTTGTCTTTTCTCTCTTTCAACTCATTCCATATCCTGCTGATAAGGGTCTCTCTCTAACAAGCAAACCTGTTCATGTCATTCATTCTCCTCCCTAATGCTCCTCCTTCCTACCACAAAATACCCAAGACTCTTCAAGCCCCCCCTTTCCATTCTCTCCTTTCTCACCATTCTCCTTCTCTTAACTTCTGTCTTAACCATACTAAGTTAACTGCCATTTCCTTCATTATTCTCTGTTCTCTCATACTTCTGTGAATTTTGGACATACTGTTTTATTCTGACATTTTCCTGTCAGAATAATTCCAATCAACCTTATGTCTCAATTCGCATGTATCTCCTATGTGGAACCTTATCTGATTTCTTTTTATTTTCAGTAAAAATAGCCTTTCACTTATAAATGCATCTAGCAGTACACAGCTGTTAATGCTTTTTTGTTTTTTCCCTAATTATATCTTTTTTTTACTTTGTGAAATATGACATAAAAAGTCATACAGAACATATTATACAGTTAAATAATTATATGGTGAACACTCATGAAATCACACCCAGCTCAAGAAACTGGATATTTCTAGTGTCCTAGAAGCCCCTGTGTGCCTCTCCTTTATCACAACCCATTCTTTGCTTACTTGGTTAATCACTATCTTGACTTTTTCTTTATAATCTTATTACCTGTGTAACATCTCTAAATAATATAGTTTAGTATAGTGTTTTTTTATACTTATGTGGGTAAATTTGTGGTTTTTATACTGCTTGTGTCATTTCTTCTGTTCATAACTAACTTTGTGGAATTCATTCATAGTATTGCTTATAGCTAGAGTTCATTCATTTTTTTTGCTGTGCAGTAGTCCATTGTATGAATATACCCTGATTTATATATTCATTCTAGTGGTGATACGTATTTGGGTTATTTCTAATTTGGGGTTCTTATGGAAAATTCTACCATAAACATTTTTTATATATATCCTGCTGTACAGGGCATACATCTCTTTAGGATAGAGAACCAGGAGTAGAATTGCCAGGTCTTAGGGTTAGCACCTCTTCAACTTTACTAGTTAACATCTGTTTTCCAAAAAGCTTCTACTGATTTATTCTACTGCTTCACATTCTTACCAGTACTTGGTATTATGAGACCTTTTAATTTTTGCCAGCTTTGTGGATATATAATGATTTCTCAGTGTGGTTCTTATATTTCCCTGTTCACTGATAAAGTAGAGCACCTTTCCATATATTTATTGGCCATTTAAATTTTTTCTTTTGTGAAGCATCTGTTCAGGGTTTTGTTCATTTTCCTATTGGGTTGTCTATTCCCTGATTTCTTTAGATAGGCTTAGTAGTTCTCCTTCTATTCAACCATTGTTCCTTATGAATAAATATCTCCTATAAATATATCCTATATATTCTAATTGATCTCCTTATTTCTAAATTCAAACTCTTTTTATTGTATCCTCTTCACAGCTGCCAGAGTTCTGGTCCTAAGACAAACCCTGTTCTTGTATATCCTTATGCCCAGAACCCTTCAATGCTCCCCATGGCCTCCCAAACAACAAACACAGCATGTAAGGCCCTCCATCATCTGTCCTCTGCCTAACAAGTCTCTGCTCTTGCTAGATCCTCTCTGCCCCCTCCTCCCTCTTAATTTATTGTAAACTCCACCTCTGCCAAACTGCTTGCAGTACCTTTGGACACATAAAATTGTTTTACTCCTGCCTTTGCCAGATTTGCCCTTTTTCTTCCCTTTGCCTTCAATTTGGAGACTACCTACTGATCTTTTGTAAAACTCAATTCAAAAGTTACTTCCTCTAGAGAACCTTTCCAACTCTCCTCATCCCTCATTAACCTCTCCATCTTTTGTCCTTCTACTAAATACTCTGTGTATTATTATTTCTAGTAGGGCACCTGTTTACTCTTGCATGTACATAAGCACTCCGAAGGTTTGGGAAGCCTCTTGAAGGCGGGGCAATTATTTATTTGTTTATTTAATTTTTATTCTCAGGACCTAGCACAGTGTCTGGCACAGGGCAGGCAGTGGTAAATAGTAGAAATTGTTATATTTGTGATAGATACCCATCTGTTTTCTTTATTAGATTGTGAATTCCTTGAGAGCCAGCCTAGCACTTGGGTGGCATTCAATGACATTTGTCTAAAGAATGAATATCTTCTAAATACAACAATGGCTTCAAAGTGATATTTAGAATAGGAAAATAAAAACCATGAGTATTAAATTTTCAGAGAAACAATGCTGATTTACATCCATTTCATGAGGATGAAATTTTAGGCTCAAACTAATTCAAAGTAAATTTTATAAGAAGAAATGTAAAATTTTATGAGTTGGGTTAAAAATTAAGCTGTAAAAGTTAAAGTGGGAAAAGCCTAACTTGCCAGTTCATATGGAAAAGGAGCTCAAATATGTTATATGATATGTCCTTCATCTAAAAAACCTAAATTTTTGCAGTGGATTATAATCTGTATGTGAGCATGACTGGAAAGATGAAAGCATGAGAAACACAGTTCTAGGAGATTACCCTTTGGTTAGTACCGATGTCTACTGTCTGAAGAGCTCGTCGCTGTTACAGTGAAATCTTGTAGATGGCCCAACGAAGACTTTGCTCAGAAAGAATGCCTGTTCCTTGGAGTAACCATTTTTAACTGTTTTCAATACAATATATTGGATGAAGTTCACATGCATGGCACTCTGTCATAGATAAACCTACAGTGATGTAATTTCTGGTCCACAAGCTCTGCCTCCACCTTTTTCTCCCTCTGTCAAGAAAGCCTCTCTTGATGCAAGTGAGCAATGGTGATGTTATTAGAGTGATAACCTGGATCTGCTCCTAGTTATATTTTCTAAAAAGTCAATCAATTCTCTAAACTTCAAAACTTTAATTATTAATGGTAAGAAATTACTATATTCCTCACAATTGACATCTTGGTTCAGAACCAAGATGTGTACAGTGGTAAATTTTATTTGTAGAGAGAAGAGAAAATTTTGGAGTCACACCAATTGTAATTCATATGCAGTTTAGTCACTGCCATACAATCCTGAGCTAGTTGCTTAATATCTCTGGCTTTCATCTGAAAAGTGGGCTACTTTATAAGTTACTGTCAGAAGTATAATGAATTATGTAAAACACTCAGCAAAGTGCCTGTCTCCTAAATAGATTTCAAATATGTATGCTTATCTCTCCCCAACCCCCATCTCGCCCCAGCTGTATCCCTGTTTTAAACCACTAGTGCCTATGTTCTGGACTACAGCAACAGCCTTCTAACTAGTCTTTTGCTCCCAGTCTTGCTTGCCCTGTTTTGTTCAGACCGAATGATATTCTGAAAGGCACACTTGAACCTTTAACAAGTAGATCCCTGGTATGGAGGCAGATATGTAGCTACCATTGATGAGTGCCTGTCATATGATGGCCTGCTCTGGCATTTGATGCGTTTAATCTTCACAATAAGCCTGTGGAGTAGGTATCATCATTTACCTTTTAAAAACTGGTGATTAGAGAGATTGAGTGATTGGCCCACAACCATTCTTCTAGAATCAAGTAACTTGTGCGTGCCCAGGTTGACATAGTTCCGAAGACGATGTTCTTCTGTGCCTGCCTCAGACTGTCTCTGCATCAGGTTATCAGCTACTGGTGCAGTTAAGCATCTTAATCCTATTATAGCTATGTGTGTGCTAATTCTGGGCTTACTATACAGTCTCCTAGGAATTTGACTTTGCATGTCACTGGCTACAGGGAGATGATGGTGGATGCGAATATCTGGTCATATATTAATAAACCGATGCTCTAGTTTTATGCTTAAGTTTTTATGACATAGTGGACATGCATGAGCCTCCCTGGGTTTCCTTAATCCTGAAAGGGTTGAGTTTCAGGATCAGCAAAGCTGAGGGCCAGATTCTGGACTATGACACTTTTGCCAAGGGAAATACCACCTGGTGTGAGCCTTCTGGCAGCCAGCCTGCTGCTCCAAGCTACAACTTTCTGATGCCTAAAATAACCTTGATGATATTGATGAAAAATCTCTTATATGGCTTGAAACTTGACTGCTTTTATACACTTTCAGATAATAACAAAGAGGAAGACTTTGTCTACACTGAGTTTCTTGAGACTTAGGCTAGCTTTTGTGAATGGCTGCTAATTTCTTAATGTTTTCTTTTTTTTTAAACTTAATCTTTATTGTATTTTTCCATTACCATTTAGTCCCCTTATAACCCCCTTTCCCCAGGGATCACCATACTGTTGTCCATGTCCGTGAGTCCCTTTTCCTTTTTGCTCAATCCCCCTAGGCTCCTCACAACCATCATCCTGCCCTCCATCTGTGAGTCTGTCCCCATTTTCCTTGTTAGTTCAGTTTGTTCATTAGATTCCACATGTGAGTGAAATCATATGGTACTTGTCTTTCTTTGGCTGGCTTATTTCACTTAGCATAATGTTCTCCAGGTGCATCCATACTGTTGCAGAGGGTAAGGTTTTCTTCTTTTTTATTCCATTGTGTAAATTGGAATTCTGTAGTTGTTTTATCCACTTACCTACTGATGGACACTTGGGCTGCTTCCCTTAATGTTTTCTCAAACATTCAATCAACAAATATAGTTTTGAGCTCTATAACAAAGGAGAATACAAATAAATTCTGTATTTTAAGATACTTAAAGTGTAATTGGGAGCACTAGACATGGAGAAAAAAATGACCAACAATTAAAAATACCAGGTCACAGTACTTTCACATAATAAGCATTCTGTGGATCAGATGGGTTTGAAGCAACTAATGTGTGACTGGAGCTTATGGAGGAATTCGATAAATATGTGTTGAATGGTTATTGAATGTTGACTCCCAGATATCACTCTTGCATAGACGGCTTCCACTCCTTATCTCTAGCTTTGACCTCCCTAAAAAGCTGCAGATTTGTGATATCCAGCTTCTCACTGGACATCTCTATCTCAATGAATATACCATCAGCATCTCAATTACAACATATCAAAATTGATTTTATTAACTTTTCATTTTTGGAGCGGCAATATAACCTCAAGGTTAAGAGCATGGAGTCTGGGGTATTGGCTTGAATTGCAGCTCCCATGCTTAATGGCTCAATGACCTTGGGGGAAAGTCTCTAACTCTTCTTTTTTTGTGTGAGGGAATATAAGGTTCTTAGGATTTGATAAGATAATGAACACAAAGCATTTCACATGTATTACACATAGTCAGTAATCATTAAATATTAGTTATTGCCATAATTTCCCCCAAACTGCCTATTTTCCTTATATGGTAATGATACCATTATCCTTTCAAATCCTCTCCTGTACCCCATCTCATCTAATTAGTTATCAAAAACTATATATTCTACCTTTTATTATCTTTCAAATTATGAGTCATTCAACATATGTGTACACAACCTCTGCTGAATGCCAAACATAGTGCTAGGCACAGAAGACACAGAGATGGATACTTCCTCCTCTCTGTGTTGTGGATACAAGGACATACACAGTTGCAGCCCTCAGATGATCCACATAATGGAAATGCACAAAGTGTGTTCAGAAGAGCCTGGAAGAGAGATATCCGTTCCTCCTTTCAAAACCAATGCTCTCACTAAAGCTTGCATTATATCTTACTGTAGTTGTTTCAGGAGTTTTTCTTTTCCTTTTTCTTTCTTTTTAAATTACATTTTATTAATTATGCTATTACAGTTGTCCTGATTTTTCCCCCTTTGCTCTCCCTCCACCCAGCAACCCTCACTCCCTCAGGCAATCCCCCACTGTTGTTCATGTCCATGCGCTATGCATATAAGTTCTTTGGCAACTCCATTTCCTATACTGTACTTTACATCTCCATGGCTATTCTGTAACTACCTATATGTACTTCTTAATTCCCTCACCTCTTCACCCATTCCCCCACACTCTCTACATCTGGCAGCTATCAAAATGCTCTCTATAACCATGATTCTGTCTCTGTTCTTCTTGATTGCTTAATTTGTCTTTTTAGAATCAGTTGTTCATAGATTTGTATTTATTGCCATTTTATTGTTCATATTTTTGATCTTCTTCTTTTTCTTAAATAAGTCCCTTTAACATTTCATGTAATAATGGTTTGGTGATGATGAACTCCTTTAGTTTTTTCTTGTCTGGGAAGCTCTTTATCTGCCCTTCAATCCCAAATGGTATCTTTCCTGAGTATAGCAATCTTGGCTGTAGGTCCCTGCTCTTCATGACTTTGAATATTTCTTGCCAAT